>JBBPLD010000132.1:0-48335 GCA_038089555.1 Chalciporus chontae | reverse complement strand
AGGAAGAGGAAGAGGACGAGGAAGAGGACCATCGTGGGAAGAAGCGCGCAAAGGTGGAGCTCTTGTTGCCCTGACTTCGGGCATATTCTCAGCTAACTTCCACGTAGCATCGTCACAAGCGCAGTGCAGTTAACCGCTACCTCGACGTGGAAGCCGAGGTCGATACAGACGAGGAGGAGGAAGAGGAAGAAGAAGAAGCTGGTGGTGGTTCGTCCTAGAATCCACCACTTCGCCATCCTACTAACCCTTTTCGTTCAGATGAGTTCATCGCGGATGCTGGCCTCGAGGGTGATGAAGATGACATGAATCGAAGAGCAGTCGTCAATGCTCGTCTTGATCGTCGAGAGCGAGAATTGAACGACCAAGATTTGGCTAAAATCGCCAAAGACCTTCACGAACGCTATGGCCGCGCTGCCGTACGATATACAGGAGACATGAACGAAGTTCCACAACGCTTGCTCATGCCGTCTGTACACGATGCAAGTTTGTGGCAAGTCAGAGTCAAGGTAACGTACCGTGTATCCCAGCTAGTTTTCCTTATTGAAATTTCGTTTTCAGCCCGGACGGGAGCGTGACATCGTTTTCAGTCTCATGCGAAAAGCTATTGATCTCGAGTATACAGCGCAGCCGCTCGCGATACTATCGGCTTTCCAACGAGACTCTTTGGCGGGAATGATATACGTGGAAGCTCGTAGTTCTCAACAAGTCAACCAGGCATGCAAAGGTCTCGTCGGCGTCTATCCCAGCCGTGGCATCACTCTCGTGCCCATTGAAGAAATGGCCAGCCTTCTGCAAATCAAGAAGCAAGACTTGACAGTCACTCCTGGAACTTGGGTTCGTATCAAGCGAGGAAAGTACCAGGGTGACCTTGCCCAGGTCATGGACATCACGGAGAACGGCGAGGACGTCGGCCTGAAATTTATCCCTCGTATCGATCTTAACCCAAGGGATGACGCCAGCGTAGATGGACGGAAACGGAAGAAAGCTACCTCTGCTCTATCCGCGATGCGACCACCGCAGCGGTTTTTCAACTATGAGGAGGCCGTCAAGGTGTATGGTCGCAAACAGGTCTCAAAGCGGAACCAGGTCTACGTTTTCCAAAACGACACGTACAAGGACGGTTTCATCGAGAAGGACTTCAAGCTTTCGGCGTTACAATTGGACGACGTCAACCCCACTCTTGACGAAATCACACGCTTCACACGGGGTCAAGACGGCGCAGAAAACGAGAATCCGGTCGACCTTTCGATTATCGCAGAGGCGTCAAGAAAGGCCGCCATTTCCGTTCTCCAACCTGGAGACCACGTTGAAGTCTTCGAAGGAGAACAAGCTGGTGTACATGGTGTCGTTGATTCGATCAACCAAGATGTTGTCACCATTACCACAGTGGGCGTGGACATTGATGGTCAAAAGGTCGAGGTCCCTGCTCGCAGCGTCCGCAAGCGGTTCAAGCCTGGTGACCACGTTAAAGTGATGACGGGTCAGAATGCAGACGAAACCGGTCTCGTTGTGTCTATCTCCGACAACGTGATTACCTTCCTCTCCGATATGTCCATGCAAGAGGTTAGTCTCCCCAATAATGGCATTGCCCTGTACTCACAGTGGATTCAATACAGGTCTCCGTATTCTCAAAAGATCTTCGTGAGGCTGCCGAGGTTGGCTCCGGTACCAACATCGTTGGCAACTACGAGCTGCATGACTTGGTCCAACTTGAGTGAGTGAACGAGCAGTATGCTGCTGATTAAGTTGTGCTGATTGTCTTCTCAGTCTACAAACAGTTGGTGTCATCTTCAAGACAGAACGTGACTCCTTCCGGGTGCTCGATCAGAACGGTCAAGTACGCCTTGTCCAACCTCATCAAATATCCATGCGTAGGGATTCGACTCGTGCAATAGCCACCGACTCTGAGGGACACGAATTGCGGGTCAACGACAATGTCCGAGAAGTGGATGGAGAGGTGCGCCGCTCCAATAGTTCACTCCTGGATAATCCTTACCCATTCTACAGAGTCGTAAAGGCAGGGTTCTTCACGTCCACCAATCATTTTTCGCCTTCTTGCACAATCGTGACATTCCCGAAAACGGTGGTGTATTCGTCACCAGAGCTCGATCCCTGGCTTCGTTGGCACCGAAGGGCAACCTTGTCAAACCGAGTACTGACCTTGGAAAGATGAACCCCCACGTTGCTGGTGGCGCACCCACTGGAGGCATGGTCGGTTCTGGTATGACCCGTGGCCCTAGAGATCGAGACATCGGCGCGCTCGTCACGGTCGTGAAGGGTCCACAAAAGGGTTACATTGGGATCATTAAAGACACCAATGGAGCTCTTGCTCGTGTTGAGTTGCATACTGGTAACAGGGTTATCACCATTGACAAAACCAAGCTCTACCGCAAGCTGTGAGTATTTTTGGAGGACTCTTGATTTCGCGGCGCTCATCGCTTTCTTAGACCCGACGGATCACTTATCCCTCTGAGCCAACCATATAATCCAAACTTTGGACAAGGTGGTTTCAGGGCGCCTGGTGGGCCTGCCCGGACGCCCAATCCTTACGCTCAAGCGAGTGGCAGCCGCACACCTGGGTGGGGTGGTGGACGTACGCCAAATCCCTTTGCCAATGGCGACGGAAAGACCCCTGCATGGAACGCTTCATCAAGAACGCCCAATCCATTTGCTGGCGATGGTGGCAAGACACCCGCTTGGAATGCTTCTTCGCGTACGCCAAACCCATACCAGGATGGCAACAAAACGCCAGCATGGAACGCCTCTTCGCGGACGCCCAACCCGTACCAGGATGGCAATAAAACTCCTGCGTGGAATGCTACACCTCGGACGCCGAATCCGCATGCCCCGAATGATGGTAGTGGGGGGGGTTGGGGTGGAGGATGGGGTGGCACGTCACCTACACGACCAGCGGAATACGGTAGCTGGGTAAGTACCCTGCGTTCGAAGATGTTTACTATGGGTCACTCAATCACACTTCATATATAGTCAGCAGCGACACCCGCGTCTGCGCCAACACCATGGTCTGCCGCGACCCCCGGCGCGACGTACGCGAGTGCAACAACGCCTCGCACTATGGGGTCAGGCAACTTTACGCATTCTGCCCCAACACCTGGCATCTCGACTGCGGATGAGGATGATTCGAGTAAGTCCACTTTTGCAGTAAAACCAGGCTTCTAACTCAGCTATATTTAGCTCCCAATTGGCTACTCGACCCAGTCTTCAAAAATAAGCTCGTATTGATGGAGATCGTGGGCACGTTGGGTGTTTGGCATGATGGCGAGTTCAACGGTGCACGAGGCTTTGTGACCAACGTGTTTAAAACCCGAAACGACACTCTCATCACCCTGGAATTCATCAGCCCGAATCGAGTTGGTACAACCACGGAGGTACCGATCACCTATCTTAGTCCGGTCCGCCCAGAGGAGGTGGGCGATCATGCCATGGAGCTTGAAGGAGACCCCAAGCGTTCAAATGTGATCCTGAGCCAGCTGTTGGCTTCAGGCATGTGGTCAGTCACGAGATCCCCTTCGGATTCAGGGCCAGTCACCTGCTTGGAGGAAAAGATGGTGAAGCTGCATGTCAAGTGATGTACAATCCATTTGCAGTCTCGATTCTCTCGCATCCTGTATACTGCGCCCTGTCTTGCCTATGTCACTTGTATTCTGTGTCTCCTTCGCTTTGAATTCATAATTGAACATGGATGGGCAAAGGGGTAGTTCAAGTTGCCTTCCCACGGACTCTCGACTTGAATTTTGCGTCCTGCTGCTACGGCGGTTCCCCTAAATCTTAATTATTGTTTCTACTCTCGCCGGACAATGTCCTTCCTTGCGGGATCTCTCGCAGGTGCACTCGTGACGGGAGGGGTAAGTCATATGTCACCTATCCCTCCTCCGTCCAAGTGCTCTCGTCTCACTCACCCATAGGTATACTATGGATTTTCGAACCTGATACAGACGAGGTGCGTCGTTCGCCATTACATAGACCGCGCCTGCTTGTGACTCAAACGTATCCCGTCGGTTCTCAAGGACTGCTCGTCACAGCTCCGAGTGCGTTTCACCGCATGCCATGTCGTTGTCTCTGACTGATTCGGATTTTGGGGAACTTTAACGCTATCGCAAACGACATCAAGTCTGCATAACGTTTCTGAACGTTTCGTAAACGCGTCTGCCTCGATCCCTGGTCCGCTACCTGCCTCCGCAAGGATCGTCGAACGACCGTTTACCACTATGCTGCAAGAGCGATGGAACGATCAGGTCGCGAACGTGTTCGTGACCGTCGGAAGCTGGGAACGGCAGGCGTCAGGTTGGGGGAGGAAAGTGTTGTATGGGGAGTCGTCGACATCATCCTAAACCAGGTTTTACAACTCTATCACATTGGCTTCAGTCAAGTTCCATGGCATTTCACGCGAGAGAAATGATCACCGACACTTTGGTTCATCCAGAACGGCTGTTTCCCGAGCTCAAAGTCTCAAGTCTGGTTTGCGGATACCAGAATCATCATACCAGGGACTTAAATCTAACAACACTAGACATATCTCCGACACAAAGAACATCATGCTGGGTCCCTAAGTAAAAATATCGCGGGGTAACGAGACAACTGTCATGCAGAGCTCATTTGGGATATCCCCAACACGCAGAAGAAGCTTGCCGACGTCGAGACGCCAATGGATCAGTTCGCGTGTTCGACTGGACGCCAGTTACCGCATTCCCCTCCACATAGAGGGCCATATCCACACCGTGTCGTCCCTCCTGTAGTCTACTCATCTCCGGTGCACTGCTGGCACTCTCTCTCTCCATGGTGGGCCGAAGGTGGAAAGGGAGAGGTATGTATGCAACCTTTCCTCGATTATTGAGCCAACGCAGAATATGGCACCTTGACGCCGCATCCGCACATATCGCGCAGAAACCTATCTTCGGTTGACCCCCTGACCATCGTGGGCATGGTAAACAACCTGATTCAATTCTCTAGCTGAGCGAAGTCGCTTCTGCACAGCAATATTATGAGCATTCCTGGTCTTCACACGTTTTCGTTGCCTTGAACATGGAACGGTAGTGCATTTGCGTTCCATAGTACGTGGTGACCTATCCGGCGTGCGTGAACCATGTTCACTCGTCTTGACTGATGTTTATGAATCAACCCTAGTCAATGCTCGTTCGCTCGAACAAGGGAGCGTATATCGCAGAGTCCGCTTTGTTGTCGGAATTCGAGGGTGTGAATGCCTTGGGGGGACTTTGCGCTGGATCTCTTCAACTTGGCTGGTACACTCTTTTTTTATTGTATCGTTGCAACATATAATAATACTCGCAATAGAATTATATTTATACAGATCTCCACCGTGAAAAATTGAAAAAGGTACTTGGCGGACTCATATCCGGAGTGTAGCAGAAATAGGGATACAATGTTAATTCTTCATTCTCATTGCTCCTACAGCGGCTCTGTGGGTACTTTGGGACTCTCAACGTCCATAGCTCTGATAATATTGACTACTGTACCCCTGTGGAGGGTGCGGAGGAGGCATAGGCTGATACTGTGACGGTGGTCGTGGCGCGGTGCTCGTAGGAGGCGGAGACGAATATTGCATGAGAGGTGGTGGTGCAGGGAACGCCGAGCCCGTAGAGTACCCCTGCGATGCATACTGATGGGAAGGCTGCGTCTGTGGAGGGAGAGGTGGTGGTAAGAACGATGACTGTCTTTGAGGAGGAGCTGCCGGTGGAGCGGATGCTTGAGGCTGCAATGGCGGACTAGAGTACTGCGTCGAGCCAAGGAGTCCGAGACTTGCCCACGGATCTGAAGGTGGGCTTGGTGCTGCATACGAAGTGCGTGGTAGCTGAGTGGGAGGGGGAGGGAGATACGAGGAGGGACGTGGTGGTGCCGGGACAGGGGCTAGCGGAATTGGATTGGTGTAGGATGTAGGTTGAGGAGGTTTAGCCGGCGGAGATGGACGGCTCATACCACCTTGTAAATTCATAGAAGCAAATGAAGCCTCGATGGAAGGCGGTGAACGGGGCGGTGGTGGCACAGGCGGTTTGGTATCACTTGGAGGGAGAGGTGGTTTGGCTGAGGATAACCGCCGTTGAACCTCTGCTTGCCCAGCTAGCTTATCGCGCTCTGAGCGTCGGTCTGAAACGAACGTCTTAAGGTTGCGAGTGAGGGTCGCACTCAGCTCTGTGAGTTGGTTGTAGAATTGTAGGCCTTTGCTGTGTGCAGACGGGTAGCAATTAGGTCAGTCAGACTAATCGTTGGAAATGAACCCACGTCAATCCATCTCGGACTTCCATGTAACCCTCGCGTGCACGCGAGATCCGTCGGACAGTATCCTTCTTCCGTTTCTCTCGCTCTTCCCACTTCTTTGCGCCTTGACCACGTCCCGCAATATCCCGCAGGCTCTTCCAAAGGCTCTGAATCTCCTGAAGTGCGATCTGCTGGTGATGCACGGTAGCAGCCAGCCGTTGTTGATATGGTCTAAACTTCTCGAGTTCGGCTGCGAATATCGTGCCATCTGAGCCCGTGTTGCGGCGATTAAGGAGAAGAAGATGTGACACGTCGTCCGTTTGGATCTAGAAAGATGTGAGAGACGTAAAAGGCCCGCACCACATGTAGAGGTTACCTTGTCTTTGAGGTCCTTGAGAACCTCATTTCGTTCGTACGCAATCTTCTTTATCCTTCCGAGACGTTCTTCGATCTCGTTTGTGTGCTGCCCAATCCGTGCGCGTTCTTGCTCGTCATGAGCCTCCGTACTAATTTCCAAGTCAAGAAGGCTTTCCGTGCCACCACCACGTTGCGCGCTGGCGCGGAAAAGCTCTTCAAGACCAGGTGACAACAACAACCCGATATCTCCCTTCACGGAGTCCCAAATGACATACACCTGCTGGTCCGAGCTCGCCGCTGCACCGAGGGCGGTCATGTGAGACTTGAGATCTTGCCGCAAAGATTTGTTCAAAGATGCCGATGGTTCCTGCGTCCACAAATGGTCATACTTGACCCTCATCGTCTCGCATTCGCGGGATTCGTTCTCCAGGTCTCGAGAGATGGACTCGAGTTCGGACCTGACACCGTCCTTGAGGCGGGACAACTCTCGCATGAGAGTGTCGACGCTTTCTCTGTCCTCCATGACAGTGATATCTTCTCGCCAGCGCCGGACTTCAAGGGGGATCTCATCCTCGCCGCCGATTCCTCCCTCTGTCATGGCCTTGAACCGCCTGAGACCTTCCTGGACCCCCATTGCGTCAAGCGCACTGCGCACTTCTACCTCGGCACTTTCGGCGTTCTCAACCTCTTTCCGAACCAACTTGGCTTTCTCCTCGGAGTACACACTGGCGCTCTCGTGTACGCTAAGCGGGATAAGCTTGATAAAGATGTCCGTCCCAATGACCTTTTGCACCTCGGGAGTGCTGTACACTTCTTGAATCGTGATGGGAGTAGCCACTGCCATCTTGTCGATGCTGGAGAGAGCATCCGAAGAAGGAAGAACAGCGTTGTAGATGAGGTCGTTGTCACGTTGCGCCTCATTCTTGCGATCAGTGCAGACTTGGAGGTGAGATTTCGTACGCTCGAGGATGGAGGAGCCTGCGTCTGCGGGCAGAGTGGGTGATACGTGCGCCCAAACCGCAGAGAATGACTGGGCTGTGCGGTGGCTTTCTTTGGCGAGCGTTTCTGCGAGAGTAAACCGCACGAACGAATCGCCGTGAATTCCTGCCTTGTTGTCGACTTGCGCACGATAGAACTGGGCGATTGAACCGAACAACTTGGACTTGATCTGACGGGGCCGGTGAGACAAAGGACAGATAGGTCTGAATATCAAAGCGTACCTGAACGAGAGTGACCCAGTTTCGATCGAATATACCCTTGCCCATGAAATCTTTCACTTCTTCCGACAATGATGTATACATGGACGCAGCCTGAGAGGCAATCTTGGACACAAGTGGGTTTGCTTTCTTCTCCGCGATACATTTCTCGAGAAAGACCTCCGTCGCTTGTGCGAGGATGATCCCAACCAAGAACTTGATCACCTCGCGACTGAGATCTGTGGAAGGTGCATGCAAGAAGTTCTCGTTAATGTACGTGAGCATGCCTGCACACGTTCGGAAGTAGTGGAACGCGAGCTTCAAACCCTCTGGGTCTGACCTATTCTGAGACGCGGCGATGGCGGAGTGTGTGGCCGCAATCTGGAACAAGACGGAGGCCTTCTCGTACGCAATGGACTGTTGCATGGTGACTTTGTTCGTGAACGCATCGTTCCACGAGAAGTTGACACGGATTTCTGAGAAACGCAGCTCGAGTAGTTCGAGCTGGCCAAAGTACTTGTAGAGCAGATCGCGACCTGTGATTGAATCAGCGGTTGGTGTGGGTGAGCGACGGGATGAACGCACCGGTCATGTCGCTTCCGGCGCCCTTGACAGCGTCTTGTCTACATCTCTGTAGGGCCTGACATTCCTGAGCATATGTTTCTGGTTTCTCGCCATATGACTTTGCGATTAGACTACGTATTGGTGTGGTCCAATCGACCTCGTCTGTGGTCTTCTTGGGGATCGAAATCATCGGCGACTGATGTGAGGACATCGTGCCTTGTAAACTCTGACAATAAATGGTCAGTGGATGAGCTGCGCATGAGTTAGTCCGGTGTGACTGGTCGGACAGGTTGTTCTAGTGTTGGTTCGTGTTTGTCACACATCCTTTCCATGTCTCAACCGACATCGAGCGAGAACGTCGTCAGCCAAAAGGTAAGCTAATCTCTGGCACGAGCGCTCCTATCGTTCACTCACGGCGAGACCAGTACGACCGCTGTTGTAGGTCCTTAGTTTGTCCCCTCATTCAACCACTGAACGTATAAATTCATATCCTCAGTGGCCGATCTCTTGGTCAAAACGTATGTCCTCTCCACGTCTTTCACCCTCCCCCACCTGACCTGCCAACAGCGGTGTAGGCTTTGGTATCGGAGTGGTTGCCTCCGTCATTCTCTTTCGAAGTTCGTCGTCCCCCCTCATACCCGGCACACACGATTCACTCACACCTCCTCCCCTAGGACGCACTTGGCCCATAGCACTCTCAACAGGCTTCGGCATGGGAACTGCCTACGCCGACTGCGACCGCTCATTCAATCCCGCACGTGTACCCGGCACCCGCATCATTACACAACTGGAGGAGAACAAACAGTAGCGTCGTCTCACTGCTGTCATTCGGCGACCTCTCGGACGGTGTTCAGTGTCATGCGTCATTCATGTAGGACATGCAATTTAGAAGTCTCGTCCTGTCCTTCACGTAACATAGAGCATCTGCCATCCATGTTGGGAAACAAGAAAAAACTCAGTGCTCAGTACTTATGATTCGCTCGGTTTGGAGTCCCCGGTTGTACCCGTCGTTCTCCCATCCGTGCCCTCGGCCGGCTCAGTTCCTCGCTGCGGTATGGTTCTCTGGGGCTTTCCATTTACAAGCCGGTCGTACAAGACATCTGTTGTAAGCCCATGACACGCGCAATTAGCCGTCTTTAACGCTGTGTTGAATGAGTCTGCCGGAACGCACATGCTGTTACACCGATGATAGGAACTGTGACAATGATTGTCCGGAGCCTCTGAGCTTGGGGGTGCAGCTTTTGAGCCATAGCTGACGCCGTCGTCGCAATAGTCAAGAGAGAGACCCGTGAGAAGTGTCGCTCTCGGTCGAAGGAGACATACGCTTCAACATCAGGATCACTAAGAGAAAACTTTATGCAACGAGTATGCTACAAGATCTAATGCATGTGATGGGCTATGCAAGGACGAAATGATCAATCTAGAGACTAATAATCCTGGTCCCGAAATCAGCCACGGGATGAGGATGCCTCGGTCCAGGACAACACATGAACATCAATGACGTCGGAATCTGAAGGCGATGTGCAAGCGCTGCCACCGTTTGCGGATTGAAACCCCCTTCGACAAGCATCTGAAACGATGTGTACTCAGTCGGACGTCTCGTACGGCAAGATAGAAAATCGTACCAGATCAACAGTGATTTCGGGGAACGCCTCATCCAAAACTAAAAAGTGGTCAGACCTAGTACCTTCGAGACGAGAGACGAGCGTCACGTACGCTTTGCATTGGCCTCCATTTCCGACGGCACCTCTCCCTCGTAAAAGTGGACTATCTTCAGACATGATGTCTCCTCATTCCGTTGAACGTATAGGATCATACTGAATAACTGGTTGATCTGTTCTAACGATCAGTGGTCTCTCAAGGTATCAAAAATTCATCTCTCCCATACCTCGTCAGTCCTCACCAACAAACAAACTTCCTGCTTCTTAAGTCTCTTCATCGCGCGGATTAAAGCGCTTCCCCAATTCTGTGTAGGCCGCAGTCGGTGGAGGAGAGGGACTTGATCATAGGTCCAATATATCCACCGCAAAATTGCAACCTTGTTATCCGAGATCGAAAAGAAGACGACCAACACTAAAAAGTATAATGCAAACCAGCTAAAAACCATCAACCGGGAGCATCAAGACGAGAAAGAAGGCAACCCCACCCGGAAATCGTAGGATCTATCGCGATGTTTCCCGCAAAGACTGCTATCGCCACCACGACAGCCCCAATCACACACGAGAATGCACTTCGTGTGTAACGAGGCAGTCGTGGCCGCGAGAAACGTAGAAGAACAAGTGATAGGGGGAAGAGGGTCATAACAGCGAGCCACGTCACCGAAAACCTATGATATGCCGTCAATGAATGGTACGTGGAGTCCCTTTCGTGTATCGCTTACATCTTCGAGACGACAATGAGATTCGCACCAGTGCTAGCGTAGATTGCACCGCTAAAGGCGACAAAGGATAGGACGGCAACATACAGGGCCTTTGTGTATGGCAGGGCGGCTAGGAAGGCGCGAGGCAGGACATGGTCATAAGCCAACTCGGCCAGAAGTTCACAAGCGCTTGTGATGCCTATGAGCTCAGATGTTAGAAGCGGCAAGAAGGTAGTGGTGATGAAGTGTCGTCATACCAGTGAGAACTCCTGCACAAAGAACAATTACTGCATCTGTAGCAACCCATATCCGTAGCCAGCGACCCGCTGCCTAATTTCCAAATGGTCGGAAATAACACAAAGAGCACAACACCAATCATACCTTTTGGGCTAGCAAACTAAGCACGTTTTCTTGCGTCTGAACATTCAGCGGAAGTAAAGCCAACACAAATAGCATCATCGCAGGGCTCAGGATCATAGTTGAAATATGAAGGTTGCGTAGAACACTCGGGTAAGTGCCTGGTCGCATCTTGGCTGCATATGCAGGAGAACCTGTAGCAATTTCCTGTGAGCAGCGTATCTACAATATTCGAATGTACGTACATTCAAACCCAGTCAACCCGAGCATACCAATACAGACGCCGTTGAAGACTTGCTTAAGAATGGATGCAGGTGAGCGCAATCCTGCCTGGCCTGCGATCCAGTTCTCTCGGAGTTGGATGGTACCAAGAGAACCCCATGCAGAGATGGCAGCAATCGCAAGGGCCAACATGGTGATGAGCTTCATACACCCACGTTCAGTAACACCTCGAGCTTGGAGCACTTAATGACGCACGTGGAACGCGAGCACGCCACTTGCTACCCGTGCGCTCTCCCTCAGCCCCATGAGGCTCACCGCAGTGAATAAAACGAATACAAGTAAAGCACCAACATAAAGGGGAAATGGTATGGCAACCTCTCCGGCAAGGTATGAGCTAGCGGTCGCAGCTGATACCACGGCAGTTGCTGCAAAATCGAGGAGGAGAAGCGCTGCTCCAACAAGTGCAACAGCCTTTGATGACCCATTCAACCTGCCGTGTTGAAGTCATGTTAGAAATACTGTTTAAAGTGAAATCTCACAGGATGCCTTACAGATAAGTGTAGGGTGCCCCACTTATAGGAAGGGCTGCACCCAGCTCTTCCATGATCGGACGCCAAAGAAAGAGAGTCAGTGTCGCAACAAACATGGAGATTGGCGAGCTTGAGATTACGAGGACAAAATGAGTTATGGGAGAGCAAATCACGTTATCAACAACTCACTATACCCCAGCTATAGCGAACACACTGGGAACTGTATAGAATACACCACCCAAGATATCGTTAGCAGCGAGTGCGCTAGCCGCGAATTGCCCCAAAACTCGCTGATTGCGTAGCTCGACAAGTGTATTGTGACCATGGGTGAGATCGTCTGGGGAAAGTGCGATTCTAAAGATTGAACCCCACCCAGCGAACTCAAAGTCGTTGGTGAGATTCAAAAAGCGTGATGGAACCGTTCCGAGCTTGGGTTTGCCTGATGTGCGGCTTCGCTGGCGACGAAGAATGATGTCGAACTGAGATTCGTCAAAGGTAGGTGGGAGGTTTGGAAGACTCCCATTGGCATTTACTGAGCTGTGGTTAACAAACGCAGGATTGAGGCACCAAATTCAACGTACTACCCGTCGATGAGCCACTGTAGCATGGCAAAACCAAGCCAGTGTCGGTCAGACTCACTGAGGATGGCGCATCCATTGTTCAAGCCAGAACCCCTGTCCAGTCGGTATTGCACCTCAGGTGAGTTACTTTGAGGGTGCGTAGTAAGTAATACCAGTGACTACACGACGTGGACGTGTGGTTGACGATGAAAGAGCACAAGACTCCGAAATGACTCAAATGAGTGGAATCAAAGGAACGTGAACCTCACCGAGACTCAACAAGCGGACTCATTTTCGCGGAGGAACCTTATAAGGTCAACCTCGGTCCGAGTGATAGGACAGGACCACAAATTGATAATATCGTCTCCCATGGCGAAAGAGGATATCTGACTATCCGAATTCATGTCAAGTACAATACAATCGAGTATACTATCGCAAAGGATCGCTTCCTGAACTGGGATCGCCAACCACATAGTAGCTAAAGAACAATACTTTGAATGTGAGTGCGAGGCCGACGTGTAGTGCACCAATGGCGATGATGAGAAGACGTGTAGCCTTGGCATCTGCCTGAGAGGTGTTTTAACAAAAGAGAACATGATACAACCAATCAGGTCGGTACTTACACTGGCGAGGATGGGGTAAACGTTTGCCGTGAGAGAATACCCAGAAAAACCAAATGCAACACCGACGAGAACCCAGCGAGTGATGGGCTCTGGTATTACGCACAAGACCTGTCATGCCAGTTAACATAGGGACATTCATGTAAACAAGAGAACCCACCGAGACGGGGATCCATGCAAATTGTGCGTATCCCCAAATTCCAAGCGCGTCCACGATGCCCCACTCACCAACTCCTAGATACCGCAAGGCAAGCCAAAGGGCCATCGGTACTCCAAAGCTGTATGCGTAAACAATCGTCGCGGCGAGGCCCAAGAGCCCAAAGTCATAGTCGTATTCTGCTCCAGGCGCGGATAGGTATTTGGAGATACTGGCAGCGAGTGAAGAGGAGAGGAAAAGCGCGAGAACTAACGTCGTGGAGACCCAGAAAGGTCCATACAGGTCAGAACCAGCAGAAAGGGAGGTAAGATAGGACGGAGAGAGTGGGAGCAGAGTTGTATAACAGCGTTTCAAGACTGTAGATGTGTCGACATCGAAATAAGGTTGGTAGTATTCAATTGTCCAAAAACCGGAGGGTCCTCTTTGTGAAGCTGCATGGTCAGCTAGATACCCTGCACCACTATATTAGACGCGTCATGGGAGCTTGAAGCTTGAAGACCAACACACCTCTGTCGAGGTTGGAAGCAGTGGACTGTGTTCTACCGTTGGCTGGATTGGTACCAAGGAATGCTATAGAAACGAAAGTTTGAGAGAGGATACATGTGTAGACCAGACATTTACATTTGAACTCGAGACCCTCGGGGCCCTCGTCTAGGTGCTACAAACAGGTCAATCACGCACAACGAAAGGCTACTTTCACGGTCAATTTACCTCGTCTGCGTCCACGGCAATGTATGCCATCGTGAATCGTGAATCGTGATGCACAGCGGGATGCGCGTCGTTTGCTCTTGGCCACGTGTCGAAAACACACCCTATTTCGGAAATCCTCCCCCTGATACTGCATCTGCACGAGGAGGTATTTACATTGGAAGTCTTTCCGAAACATAGTCGCGAGCGCCAGTATAACTCTAGCATTGGTCATTCGTTTATTAGCTTCCAGCAACCGGAAAATACAGCACACTAGGAGGCCGCCGTGTCAAGCCCCACCCATGTGCGAGACTTTTCGATCTCACCCGCGTTTCTGTCGACGACGCGTTGTACTCCATCACCCCATACCTCCGCCGGCGTGCGACACCCTGCAGCATCCCCAATACCAAGACACTCTTTCGAGTGTTTTTCTGCTTCTGCGAACTCGAACACGACGCAGTTCTCAGGAGTCAAAGGCTTCGTTGGGTCCCAGCGGAGAAGCTGGGGCCGCGCTGGCACGTTGTGCGGTGGCACGACCGATCGTCCGAGGTGTAAGTCTTCGAATATGAGGGCAACGTCATCCTCGTCGATTGGTAATTTACTAATTTGAGACGTATGAACGTCAAGATGCAACATCGGGGAAACTGAAAGGGGGCACCACATACTTGATTTGCTCGCCGACGAACTTTGATTCACGATGGAGAAGATCACGGAGGAGACGTTCGTAGAGTTTCCTGCGATTTTTGATAGGTAGAGGGTTCAGTATGGGCTTCCCTGCCAGCTCGCAGATCACGTATGTGGCGATGTACAAGCCAAACAGAGATGGCAGAGGGCCTGCGAAACACGGTGAGGGGGTGACCGCGTCGAGAGAAGATACCAAAGTGTGTCACGTACCAAGTACGGGAAGTATTCGAACTCTGAAGTCGTCGAATACACCCAATTCTTTGACGTTGCCCTTTTGGAACTCTCCCTCGGGTAATGGAAGCAATTTAACGTCTCCGGGAACCTCTGTGGAGTAGACCACGGGGATGCCTGACGAGACACCTTCTAGACGGAGTCTCCGCCTCACAGAACGCGCAAGCGGGTCGTAGATGGTGTAGGATATATCACTAATTTGGATACGGGTAGGGTCGCACTTGGCGCCAGCACCCATGGAAGAGAACACCTGTAAGCACGACTGAGGTTCGATCACAAACGATGTCCAGAGGGTGGGATGTACCTTGATATCATGGTCATGGCAGTATTTAAGTAGGTCAACCTTTGTCGTGATATTGTCGATTGCATCTGAGGACGAAGAGGCATGAAACCGGGCTGTACTCGAGACCACTCCGCCGACCTACCAATAACCCAGTCAGCACCTTCTAGTAGTTTGCCACCTTCTTCCTTCCTCCACATATCCACTCTGCTATCCACCTCAACCCAGCGCGAGATCTGCTTCAAGGTCCGTTCTATGCACCCGACCTTGGGAGTTCCAACGTCCGCAAGGGTAGCAGTTGCATGTCGATTTAGGGACGACAATGTCACGTAGTCAAAGTCGACGAGCCGTATTTTCGACACCCCGCTACACGTTGCGTTTCACGCCGAGTCAGCCAAACACCAAAACGAAAAGTATACGGTCCACGCACGATCGAACTAACATGACAGCAACCCAGCTACCGACGCCCCCGCAACCCACGACGACGACTGATCCGGCACGGACACGGGCCATGCCCTCCTCACCGAAGAACGAGTAGTTCCGGGAGAGCTGTTCTCGGACGAGGTCTTCATCGTAGCCACCTATGCGGTTGGCGCGTATGTAGGTTTCTTCGACTATGGGTTCCTCGGGCGTGGGTAGGTCATTGTTTGTAGACTCTTTGAGAGAAGAGATCGACCGAAGTACATCCTCGTTGAGTTCTCTACGCCGTTCCTTTCGGCGGTACGCGTCGTAGACGGTGAATAAGGTAGAAGTAATCACGCAGGCTGACACTGCGGTGAGAACAAGTTGGGTCCGATGGGATTGAGAGGAAAGCAAGTTCATGACTTGAGTCCCAGTCGGACTCGGTGATGCTCTCAACTCATGTCAGGATTTATTTGCTTGGCACATAGTTTTCAAGTCATGCAGTACTAGTACACGTACTACGTTGTCATCAAGTAGACATCATTGTAGCTGCAGGTGGCCAGAGTCCAGCTCGTATAAATACCAACATAAGATAATCCATGTATTGATACAGTTTGGTGATATTCCTTGCTCTGCCGTGCGTGTTAGTCTCCCCTAGACAAACCAAAGAGTCGGGATAAAGACAGTCGTTCACCCTCCACAATGCGTGCGTGTAAACTTTGAGCGTGAGTGGGGGTTTAGGTAACGTAAATGAGAGTGCGTCGTTGGGAGTTGATGATGCAAAGAGTGACAAAGGCGCCAACGAGAACGCCAGTGATAATACAAGAAGCAGTTTCGACGAGGGAATGGGACCGACGTTTCCGCGGCTTTGCGATTCCGCCTTGCGGTGACAGGAGTTCGACTGCCTCAGCAGGGGAGCACCGCTCTTGGCGTTGCTGCTGCTCTTGATGTATGACTATAGTGGGTGCGAGAATGACCGTCGTCGGCTGAGGATTATCTAGGGATTCTGCGGGCGGTGCAGCAGAAATAACCTCCTGGGTCACAGAAGTTTCTGGGGGAGAAGCCGCAGGAGTAGGATGGATCGCGCCAGGATGGCGGCAGACGATGAAGGGAGGGGAGGGGGGAGGAGAAGGAGGAAAAACAATGCTTTCTTCTTGGCTGTCGTCCATTTCCTTATCCGGATCAATGCAGGAAGCCACCTCGGCCTCCTCGTAGTCGTCTACGACGCGTTCGAGGTTCATCACAACATCTTTCAACCTAAGGACTTCTGCGTTGGTTTCCCTCTTTTGCTTCTCTCGGACCTCCTCCGCGAGCGCTTGGACGAGCGACCTGATGACTGTCCACATCTCCAGATGATCCCGCGACCACCATTGGGCGGGCCACTGTGCGATGATAAAGGCGAGGGCGCATGCTTTGTCGGTGGCTGTAGAGAAGTCGTCCGTGACCGCGTTGTGGAACCACGGCCTTAGGAAGGCCATCGCCAAGCGTACAGAGCCTGCGGTCGCATCACGCAGGCGATGCTCGGCAGAGAGCTGCAGAAACTGGTCCGACATATCTTGGCAAAATTGGCGGAAGCTTGGCTTCCGATCCACGGTGTGCCAGGAAAGTGTATCAAACGGGGACAGCGATGACTTCAAGTTTGGGTCGCAACCTTGGCGTAGGAAGTAGGACGGAAGTTTACCGATCAGCGAAAGAAGCGGGACGGACGCGAGGACAGCTGGTGCGGGGATAGCTCCGTGCACAAGAACGTCTTGCGATTCGAGGGCATATCTATACCACTTCCAGTAATCAGAATGTCTTCTAAGAGAATCACAATGAGTAAATACAAATAAAGGTACGGTATAGAAGGTGGACTTACTCTCGAAGCGTCCCTTTCCGCAGCAACTCCAATGCGGTAGCTGCTCGGCCCGCGAGCATTCTGGAGTCTATAATTGCAATTTCGACATCGTGTTTAAGACCAACCCGATAACGTCGAGTCGCTTCCCAGATCGCCCAGATGAAGCTAAAGGTGGTCGAGATGAATGGGGACATGTGTCTCTGGGTCCAGTCCATGTACTGGACGACGTCCTGGTACGAGCTCGTCGATGCAACTGATTCGCTGAGAGGGGATGAGGGATGTTTTAGCTGCTCGGCAGCTCGTGTGAAATGTTCATTGAATTTCTGTCCCACGAAGTAGGGCTCAGCTCTGTCGAAGATTTGTGAGCGGGTCTTGGGAGTGTAGACGCGAAACAAGAAGGGATTGTCTTGGATAAGGGAATCGAAGGAAGCCTCAGAACCAAAGCCGTACTGTGGAAGCGGACTCTCGGAGATGGGGCTCTGTAGCCCCTGAGGAGAGTGCTCAGTGTCTTGGGGAGGTTTGATAGTCATCGTCGGGAGAAAAGGGCAAGGATAGTCGGGCCAAGATTCTGGTCAGACGTAAGGGTTTTCTATCATCTACATAAGTTACGCCTCGTGTTTACCAGGCGCACTATCACTGCCTATCGGAGCCATGGAATGAAAGAGCGTGAGTGCCGGAAAACACGCGTCAGGGACTTACTACTACTTGTACACGTGGGCTCCGTGCAACCTGTCCAGTGGCCAGCCATGACTGTCAGCTCTGACCTAACTGCTGGATTACAATGAGCAGTCATGCATCATGGTATAAAGCCGAATAATTGTCTATCCGAACATGTCTGCAAATTCACGGGGTGCTGGTTAGTTGCATACGAGTTGCCTGAGTGACTGTCTGCCGGCGCGACCACTGCCAGCTAGCCACTGAAGTTATCGGCATCAAATTTTTCTACCGCCTTTGAAGTTCGGTGTGTTCGTAAGTGATCTTGCGAAATCTGCCATGTCCTCGGAGTGCAGGATTCCTCATGGCGTAGAGCATTGCACTGTCGAGCTCCGTCCAGGATGGATGCGGTGCATCGATAACCGATATTGAAAGAACTCGTGTGTGGTGCCACGCAGTCTAGGCCTTGATGCTTACTCATGTCCTCTCCATGCTTCGAGCCATGCCAGGAGCGGGCCGTGGTGGCACGTCCTCGGATCGGTCAGTTCCAGAAACCCTAGACCAGTCATTCCGCAGCGATCTCTTGTGCGAGCTAGATCGCACTTCTTGTATCACTTGGCAAATCTTCTTGGTCCCTTATTTTCAGCTAAACAGTCAACCGAGGCCCAAAGCTGGCTGTCTTTCCCCCGTCCGATGTCGCCATAATATCCTGGATATTCGGGATTCTGTTACTTGGCAATCTTGGCGTTCCCTTGAACTCAAGGGTTGCTACACCGGAACGAACGAGAATCTCCCAAGAGACTTCGACCATACAGGGAGAGGAAACCCCAGCATGTCCTTTCCGCAAATAGGATTTGCTCTCAAAACCTGCCTCCTTTCCACGATCAACGAATAGATATCATTGGCTTGAAATGAAGAGTCATTCTGTAAAAGTGAAGTGATTGGATTTCCCTTGCATCAGTGTCGCCAATGTCTCGGAGTCCTTCGTGGCGTTTATGCGGACACAGTTAGCTTGCGTGTAACGTTTCGCCACGTCAGTGGAGGTTGGGAGCCGCGACGATCCCCGAAAACGCCAAAGCTACGTGAGACTGCCAAAACCTGGAGGCAAGTACTCAGGTATGATTACTCGTGTATTCCTTGGAAAACGTTCTTCATATTCTAAATTACTTTAAACCCGCAGCACTCGTAACATCGATCCGATTATATCGACTTGATTTTACCTACATACTCTTGGCAACTAGCCGCAGTCTAATACGGACCAGTGACTGTAAGCGCTTCGTTGACTAAAAACAAGAGGTGTGGTATCTGATTCCCCAGGGAGTTAGAGCTTCACCATTTTCGACTCGGTGCTAACTCCATGCCAATATCCAGGTTACCCGGAGTTTCTCAAAGGAACATGTCGTTTCTGTGGTGCATCCTTGGCGTCGAGCAACCGTATAAAATGTGAAGAATTTTCACCTCGCATTCCCCCGTGAATAGGCATTCAACTTGCTGGCCATGGCCTCTCTGTCCCGTCGAACTGCTGGTGCTCTCCTTGATGTCACTGCTCGTAAATCCGTTTCTACCCCCTTCAGCCACTCGGCCGTCTCGTCCGCCGCCACTCTTTCAGTCGGCGCATGCGATTCGCCCAGCGTTCCAGAGATATTTGACATCTTCGATGCCCCTGTGACGCTGAGGAATTGGAACAACAACAGGAGATCACCTACGGCAGCCCACAGCATTTCCCCTCCACCTATATCATCCGAAAGAAGTCGCTCAGGTTCGAGGCACATCTACAACGGCTTCATGGCCCTGCCATTGTCTCTTCCGCCTCCTGTTGTTTTCGACGGACCTGCACGTCCCCCGCATATGTCATCGTCGACTCTTCAAAAACGCCGTCTTGAACGCCAACGCCCGGCTCGCCTTCCGAGACAAGTTTATGGTGCTTCCACCATATCATTTAATGCCTTGACTGCGGAATCGGAGCTCCAGTACCAGGTCTTTGATGGACCATCTCGTATCACCCGTTATCAATACCCATCCTCACATAATGATGTAGGTGTTAGGGTCTTTTCATCGGTTCGCAAGCCGCTAATGCGTTGCTCCGTCAGCGACACTCTTACACATATATTTCCTTAGCGCTCTGTGTATCCAGCGCGGTCGGCTGGCTAGCACTAAAAGACAACTTGGATTCCCTTGGACGGAATGATGTCTGATCTTCCTAATCATCTCACTCGCATCGTGTACCACCCCTCTTAAAGGTATTTATCCTTCCAGGTTCGCTCGAGATTTGGGCCCTGATAAGGATCGACTGACAGACGGGTCTTTCAAGAAGTGTATATCAAACGTGCCAGAAGGCTTCCGTCTGCACTAGCTTTGGCTTCGCATCGTATTCTTATCAAGGCTTGTCACATTTTGTTTCGCATACGGTTTACCGTGTCTTTGACTGCTCAAAAGGTTATGCTCGTGTATGGTTACTCTCTTTCTCTAGACTTCATTTGCTACATTCTGGGACACTTTGAACCTATATATTTACACCACGTTCTGTATCCCTATGTATCGTTTAATTATTATGCAAGCATGCGGTCACAAACATCCGAGAGTGAAGTGGGCATACTGTAGTGCGAATTTGGTTTGACAGGTGGTGTACCATATGTGTGGGCGAGTAGAATAATTACCTCGCTGCAATCAATCAGTTTCTCACTCTTACAAGTCTAGACCTTTGACGGAAGGGTGCAACCAAGGAGGCGCACATCTCACAGCTCTGCTTCACTTGACGAGTTATGTAATTCAAGTGAATGTCAGAAGACCTCCACGGTCCATACATGGTTTTCGAGAATCACAAATTCATGTTATCCTGAATCTGGTCCAAGAATGCGATCGCATCAGCCCTAAACGTGTCCTCAGTAAAGTTGAGTACGTTGGAGTCCGAGAAGGTCAGGAGCTGAGGCTTGCCAGTGCTGTAGTGTGGCCAAGGAAGTCCCGACAAAAGTGACGAGGCGGCACCAGAAGGATAGCCTTCAGAAGGAACGTTGGGGTTCAACGTGTATGCAAAGTTGACTGTGATTCGTGTCAGTTTCAACATCGCATGGATGAACCATTGGGACACGTACCGAGGGCATCTGTGCCAACCCAATCGCTGGAGCCAGTAAGATCGTAGAACTCTTGAAGATCGCTCTCATGGAAAGAACCGATGCCTGGAACAAACTTGTCCCGCTTCCAGACTACGTAGACAAGCATTCATCGAACCCTTCAGAGCATGATCCAAGCAGAAAAACTGAGACGTACGATAACTCCAGACATTTTGTGTTTGAGAGAGATAACGAAGTGCGAAGCGGCGGGGAACCTGGAAGTAAAAGTCTCCTTGGAACGAAGAGATACGCTTGTACTCCGGACTAGTTGAAATGAGCAACATTCAGTTGAGCGGGTTGTCATATATCTCACGTCAAAGTATCATTTGTTCCGACATCATAGGGCGATCCCTAGCAAACAATGTCCGATCATAATCGAGCGTACACAGAAAAGGGTTCGGAACTTACCAGAGAAGGGTCCTCGGGGTAGAGCTCGCCAACTTTGTTTATATCGTCGTCAGTGGCACCAACAAGGAAACTACAATATTGTATGGTTGGTCAGATCACAGGGATAGAATCATTTATCTGACATTGTCTTTATATATTCCAAAAACTGGTCGTTTGTGCTGTTATATTTCGTGAGTCAATGGCGTTCAAAGAACCGGAGAATTCGCTCACGTCACGTTGAAGCTATAGAGTGAAAAGAGCCTGTAAGGTTACAAATCGTGGTTAATGCTTTGGGGAAATCTCTGAACAGGGTCACTCACGTGCCCTCATCGTCCACATCCCCAAGGATGGCGGGAACCTATGAAATTTTGAGACAACACACATATTTCTGGCCCAAGAAACTTACCTGGGCATATTTATCGTGCTTCAACGATTCCCTAATAGACTGTTTCAAGAATACCCCGTCAACAAGTGGCTTCCAGGAGATGTTCAGGGCTTGGTAGGAAAGTAGGGGAGTTGTCTGCAGCGTTGCATTTACGATCGTTTGGTAGGGTGCTTGGCGAAGGCAGTCCAGAGTATCGCTCGTAGACGAGCAGTTGGTTTGCTGGACAAGGAAGTCGTAATTATCTTGAGCTTGCTGGAAGGTGATATCATGCACTGGAGACGCAGCGCCGGATTCCTGAGAAGAATACAATGAATGGGGATCCAAAGCGATGTAGTGCAGTAAATCGTACCATAACAGCACCGTGGAACAAACCATTGAGTCGTCCATCATAAGCTACCATCTGCAACATCACAGAAATGGAACCAGAGCTTTGACCCCATCTAGACGAATGATGCTCGAGCTTGTATAATCTCGAAATTGCAACAAGAGGCCCACGCTATAACTTGGTCCGGGTTTCCTCCAAATAATGAAATATGCTTCTGCACCCATTCAAGAGCAAATCGTTCTTAACCACATCAATATGACAGATCAAAGGTATATCACTTGCAAACTCACGATCATGGAGCCCGATGTTACCAAGGCCTGCGGCTTGTACTTCCTTGCCACCCAGGAATCCAAATGCTATGTTGCTTCAGCGCGAGAAATATACGGACTCGGGGGAAAGACTGACAATTCATACGGTAGTTGAAGGAGACATGGATAACAGGCGACTTCAAACTCACGGACCGCGAGACAATCTGAGTGCCATTGTACGCTGAGGCATCGCCACTTTCAAAGGCACCTTTCGGATGTGTAAGTCACTAGGGACCTTCGGAGTACTGTATATCTTGCAGCTCACCGCCATAAAACCACTACGAACGTCTAAGACTCAGCTAATTGCTACCGGATGACACTCGGACATACCACGATGACTGGAAGCTTGGTTCCCGCAGAAACACCCGCAGGCCTGACAACGTTAAGATATAAACCTGATTTCTGTCAATGAAGGAAGCGCTTGTTCGTGGCTGTTGAACTGACAGTCTTCTGAAGCAGGCACTATGCCATAGGGTTGCAACTCTCCAAGGTAGGACAACACACCGCTGAGCCCGGGGTTGTCGGGAAACGGCTCGCCTGGTGCCAGCACCGGCTGTTGAGGACAAGCGTTGCCGTACCAGGTTGCATTTTTTATGCCGCCGAACGGCTGGGGAGGGACAGGGTTATTAAAGCGAAGCTGACCCACACTGGAAAATGCACGATAAGCCATGCCATCGGTTGAAAACATGAATGATACAAAACTCACGGAGGCTGCGCGAAGGGTACACCAAGGAAGGACTCGGTATTCCACGCTGAATTAAAGCCTTGGAAGGAACCATAGTCCAGCTTTACTTGAGGTGCATTGGTGCCTCTGGAAGTGGGGAGTGTGCACACGGCACTGACCGCAAGTGCGATCACTTGGATTGTAGGAAAAATAAACGAGCACTGTAACATCGGAAGGTGATTGGAAGGTAGAGCTCGATTGAACCTTCGAGCTCTACCTTACTTATACCTAAGGCTATACCACATCTGTAAAGAATGACAATTACGGGGCCTACACGGGGCCATACCAGTGTCTGATTACCTTTACTCACACTACTATACCAAAACTGGGTGCTCGAAAAGTGCTCGAGAGGTGCTGTCCACTCGGCTAGATTTGCAGTCCAATACTTCCGTGGTGACTGCGGTGGCACGTGAGTTTCATTGACTGCCCAATCGAGCAGTTTGTAGACATACTTGTTCGGTTCGCCATTCTTTATGGGGATCCCTCAAGCCTGGCATGCATCGCGCAACGCCTCAACTTTATCCCACTCCGTCCGCTCTACCGCAGATTGTTTGTCTCAGCCCACGGCAGTTTCGAGCCCACTCAGTAGTGCAATATGAGGGTCTTCAGCACTATTTCCAACGCAGTTTACGACGTAGGAGTTTTATCTTGGGATGTTCTCCTTACGTTGGGCAACCTCGTGCGGTTTAGTCGCCCAGTTGGCAAAGTGACGCCCGAAGGTCACCCAGGCTATGGAGGATACTGGCCCGAGTACAGGGCGGCACAGGAGGGCGACAGTCGATGCTCTTGCCCGGCTCTAAACGCCATGGCTAACCACGGTACCCATACCAATATCTCACTGGGTTTGATCCTCTCCTCAATTTTTTTTTCTCAGGCGTACTTCCTCGCAACGGAAGAGGAATTAAATTCACTGAACTCAACCACCAGATCCGGTCGACATATAACTTTGGCTCTTCGTTCTGCTCCTTTGTGCCACATTATGCCGCTCGGATACTCGGTAGGAGTTACGGCCGAGACACGTTCGACCTCGAAGAGCTCGACTTGCACAACGGCATTGAACACGACGCTTCCCTTACCCGTATGCAAATTGGCTGCGTCTCAGCGGGCGCGATCGTTGACCGCCATTCCTCTTTATCTAGGCCTCGATACCGCCTTTCAGCTTAAACAAGGTGAAAAACACATCCCGTTCATCGAGGAGCTGCTCTCGTTCGCCACCGGCAAGGACGCCGACGGGAATCCAAGTCTCACTATCAAAGACATGTCTCGGATCCTTGGAAAACGTCGTGCTGAAGCAAAGGCAAATAACCAGGAATATTCCCTCAGCCGATTCCACAAGATGTTCGGCAGCGCCAAGTGTGTCATATTCACTTCGCTCCTTACCTATCGCTCACGTTCCATCTTTTTAGTTCCTCGACCATGCTGACCATTTTCGGAGGTCGTGTTGAGGACCTCCGGACTATCCTTTTGGAGGAGAGGCTGCCAGATGGCTGGGAGTCCCGAGTGCGCAAGCCATATGGACTCACGATGCTCGCCTTCAACCTCACCGTCCTCCCAGTGGAATTTGGCATCAAAGAGGCTGATTGGGCGACCGACGTCAAGCCGGTCAAAGGGACCAATCAAGCTGGACAAAATGCGTGATGGGAATGCTCAATACTACTCGTACGATGACGCAGTTTGTCGATCTACGTCCTCAGGATTCGATATTTTTTGGATCATGAACTCATGCTCGCTTACGATCTACCTAGTCCGCAATATTCGCTCTTTCGATACAATTTTCCATTTTGTGTATGTCAAGTAGCTTTCTGGAAAGGCGGCCAGCGTGCTGCAGTGTTCGCGATCTATTTTTCCATCCATTTGACCCCAGCATGTCTAGGGCGGCACTCGCATCCCAAAGATCAGACTACCTTCATCGAAACCGAAATGTCAGTCTGCACAAAGCTCAACGAGCAGTATTTATCGTGCTCGTACTAGAACAGGGACGTATACATAGGTAAGTATTAGGAGGCATTCAGCCCAAAAACGACAAGAAAAATTTGATTCAGGTCGGTAACAACACGGTGTTTCCTCCGCGCGATCGGTTCCCATTCGAGGCTCTATCCTCATGGAATCAAAACGTACCAGAAAGCTTTCCTCCGCTCGCGCTGTCTGTGAGCCAAAACCAGTGATCATTCACCGTCTCGACTTGGGTGTACCCGCCCCCATGTGTTCCGAAGCCGGGCGGGCCGTGAGCGTGGTTTGTGCCCGCGCCAGGACCGCGTTGGGATTTGGAGAGTGTGAGATCGATAGTGAGGCTTTGTGGGAAGGGCAGAGGTCTGGTTGGAGTGGGCGTCGAAGACTAATTAGATCAATGACGACCGGTCAGAGTCAGCGTTCGGCGCCGAATGATGAGATGAAAGGGATCGATACTCACCTCCCAGATCCGACCCTCCCCGACGATCCGCCTGAGGAGTGGCGACTCGCGCATGAGCATGCGGACTGCCAAGGGGGTGAGGAGTTGCCCGACTCTGACACCCACGTTACGGTTCCCACCCAGGGTCCGTGCATGCCCGCCATCGCCATCAGTGCCATCACCTACACCGCCAGACGTACTCCCTGAGTTATCCGAGCTGCAGGTGTCGAGGACGAGCTCGCGCAATACACGTGTGTGAGAGAGGATGTCTACGAGCACGCTGATCTCGGGGCGAACCCCTGATTTTGTGCTGCCTCCGGCTGTGGTACTCCGTCGAGGGCTAATGTTGCCTGCCACAGAGGCGGGGGAGGCGAAGCCGTTACCCAGGACGAAACCGAGTACTTGGAGCCCTTCGCAGCGTTCGACGATCTCTTTGAGCGCGGCCGGGGTCAGCTGGGGAAGGTGTAGAGTCGTGAGTGTTGACGGGAACGAGGAGATGAGCGAAGGGGCATTAGGATCCGAATTGGCATTGGGATTAGCGACGGGATTAGCCTGCGGATTCGCAGGTCCCCCACCAGGTGGGTTTGCAGGGTTGTTGTTGTTACCGTTTAGGTTTCCGAAAGGAATAGCGAAGGGGAAACCGAAAAAGTTGGCTGGGGGTGGGTTGGGGTTGTGTGCATTGGGAGGTGGTGCGCCTGCTGCTCCGTTTGGATTTGGATTTGGGTTGCCGTTCTGGTTGGTGTGTTGAACTGGCGTGGTCAGAAGCGGTGCATGGGGCTGATCATTTGCATTTGCATTCACATTGCCATGACCGTGTCCATGTCCTGGTGGGGGTGGGTGTAGGTGTATTTGACCGTGCCAAACGTGGAAGTTTGGTCCAAATGGGGCGCCTCCGCCGGGACCATTGGCACCAGGACCTGCGCCCCCGCCACCTCCTCCACCGTTGTCTTGTGGGCCATCTGAATTGCGCTCTGAGGAACCTTTAATTTCACCAATCCAACCACCACATATGGCGAGCGTTTCTCTCGGGGAGAGGCACGTGACGATCCTGGTGATGAGAGGTTTGAGGCCGGGATGTGAAGCACGGATATCGAGAGATAAGTGGGTGAGAGGTGGCGTGGAATAGTTGAAGAGAGGAAGTGAGTTATCTTGAGATGGCTAATGGGTAGTGTTGGAGAGCGTAAAGCGAAGTTGTAGGAAGATGTACACTCACGAAAATGGTAAAAGACAGCTCGCGGAGATCAGGGGTATGAGAGAGGGCTTTGAGGACGACGTTGTGTGTTACCCTCGGGCAACCGATCAAGTGGAGACCACGAAGAAAGGGTAGCTGAGGGAGGATGGTATTGAGGATAGTGGCATCGATGTCTTGGGACATCTACACCGTAATGAGGTGAATGAAGAGCCTGATAGATGTGGTACTCACGAATATGGTGAGATGAGACAGCGTCTTTTGCATGTTAGCGGACCACTTTGGCAATACGTCGATGACGTTCCATGAAGGGAAATCCAGAGAGAGGCTCTGAAGATCGGTCCGTTCCTGGAGGATGTTTACTTGTCTGGAACCGAGGGAAGCAAATATCCTCATGTGATGTAGACTTTGCTTGTCATTGAGGCAGGGAAGGAGAGGAGGCAAGATCTTTACGGTGCACGTGAAGCTTCGCAAGTTCGAGGCCGCCCGGAGCGCACAGGTGAGGTCGTTCAAGAAAGGAGGGCTGACCTGATTTGAGGATTGAAAGGCGGGTGCAGCGTGTAGAGAAATACGCTTTACGTGCACGACAAGATGGTTGTGAGCCGCGAGCGTCGCGAACGGGGACATGATGGCCTGAGCTCGCTTTGCATGTTTCGTGGTGTATTCGATGTGTGCGTAGAGCGACGGGATGACACCAGCGAGAAATGAGCGACTGACCAGCGAGGAGGAGACCAGATCGCTGCCATTCAAATGGGTGAAGATCAGCTCGAGCACGTCCAGATTCACGTTCATCGTCGTCGAGCGCAACGTCCACGGCTGATCACAATTAACTTATACTCATTATCTAAATCAGGTAAATTAGCCCCTGTAACATCACGTGACGAGTGACGCACGGTCCATTCTCTGTTTGGGAATAAACTCGATCACCTTGCTCGTCGTCGTACTCGTCCTCGAACATTCCTTGCTCGTCGTCCTTCTCGACCAGCTCATCGTATATCCCGTCTCTCACAATCATTGGACGCGCACGGGCCTAGCTGGACATCGTTATGTCCCACTCCGTCTCCCCACTCGGTTCGTTGTCCTCCCCATCTCCCTCCCCCCCGCCAAATCCCATCGACGAGTCCGAGCTATCGGAGCTTACGGACGACGACCACGACCCAAAGAACGACAACAACAACAACCGCTCAGACATTGACCAGGACAGCCAGGACGACGACGACGACGACCCGCCTCCCCGTACCCGCAAATCCACCACAACACCCTCTATCAATACCAAACCAAGACAGCGTAAAACAGTTTCCAGGAAATCCGCGTCTGCCACTGCGTCTTCATCCAAGACTGCCAACGCTTCATCTGCTAGCAAGCGCAAGAAACGCGGTGGCCTCGTACCCGCTCCCATGTGGGGTTGGGCATACAAGAACGGATCCTCTGGTTCGCCTACTTCTACCTCCACTCCCGGTCAACGTCCGTCTCCTAAAGCAAATCCTATCCACGGTGCTGGTCCTAGTCTACCCGTCGACGCAGCATCAGACCCCGGCCTCGGCCACGCCTCTCATACCAAATCAGCCAGCGCTACCCCTGACGCTGAAGAGGAAGAGGAGGAAGAACTCCCCGCCCCTCCGTGTGCCATGGAAGAGGAAGAGGGCGAAGAAGTAGACACACACAGGGATCGCCTCGACGACAAGGGTAGACGGCCGCGTCATTCCAATCTATTCAACCGAAGACGCAAAAAAATCGTCGTTCCAACGCCATTTGATCCGAGCAAAGTACCACTTTCTAAGCGCGGAATCAAATTCATGCCAAAAATAAGCGTATCTCAGAACAACGCGGCCCTCAAGGCTCTCTGGGAACGAGGTTTCAAGATATACGACCCCAATGCCCCCACTTCCGATGAAGAGGAGGAACAAGATGACGGTGATGACGTCGAGAGTGATGAAGAGGATGAAATTGATTCTGACGCTTCGGATCCAGATGAAATGGACGTCAACGAGAATGGCGAGGAAGACGTCACCTTTGCCCGCCACTCTCCCGTTCGTCCCAGCGTAATCACGAACCTGAAGCGAAGGTCCCCTCATCCCACATCGGTTTCGGAGCCTGCGGTCGATCAATTATCGGTGCCACCGTCCGTCCGTGCTTCTGCGGAACCAACTGCATCACTCGTAGATGAAGACGTCAAACCCGAAGTCATACCAGACGATGACGAAGACAACGATCTCGACGCTGCCGACGATGACGCTGCCCATCCCGCTCTGGACGGCGACATAGACATTGATGCCGATGAAGATGACGCACAACCTGATGAACCGTCGCAGCCCCCTTCACCCACACCGCTTGCAGAACCAGAACCAGAGGATGAAGATCCTGATCTGCAGCCTGCCCATAGAGCAGAAGCACTTGACGTGTTGGCAACGATCGAACTCAAGTTCGCGTTATTGAGAGAGAGAGTTTACGTAGAGAAAATGGAAGGTTTGGCCTGGGAGGAAGGTTTGGTCTGGGATGGTCAGCGCGCGTCTTTCCGCGCGACTCAGTTAACTCATTTCTCCGTCATCCACAGGCACGCATCCGGAACTTCACCACCTCCAGAATGAACTCACCAAACGACGTGACAAACGATTGATGCTCGCATCAAAGAAGCGGGCATTCGAGATTGAGGGTGTAACAAGGAAGAGGAAAGAAGAAGAAACATGGTGTTGGCAAAAGTGGGAGGTGAGTAAATGCGGCGATCCGTTCCTTCTGAACGCTTTTGTCGTAGCGGCGCGTTTATAACACGCCTTACGCTTATTTCTCTCGTCTGTCCACACGCATATACACAAATCGCCGACTAATTGCTACAATTTTACAGATCGCCCGCACTGGACTTCAAACCGAGATGATTGCGGAGACGAACAGAAAGAGACGGAAGCTTGAAAGAGACAGGAGAACGATCGAGAGGCCTCCCGGAGGTAAGGTGTACACCTATGCCCCATCGTATTCTAAGTTGCCCACGCTTCCATCAGCTCGACGCATCCCTCACCCCATACTCAACCCTCCACCTGCCCCCACGCTCAGGCAGATCGCAAATACCTTTCCCCTCCCATCACACCTCTCGCATCTTGCAACGAACAGGAAGTCATCCTCCGCAAGAGGTTTCGGAGTATCTCCCGGTCTCGACGCATTTGGTACATTCGTCATTTATGTCTCTCTACGGACGATGTTGACATTATTTACTCATGATTTAGGTGGAACGATGGCATATCCCGACCTTCCAACTCTCTCTCCCCACGAAATCGCAGCCGACCTCGAGTTTCTTTTTCAGCACCGGCGAATGGGATACGGCTTCGGCATGGGGTTTGGCCCTGCGATGGGCGTTGGGATCGGTTATAACGGCGCCGCTCCGGGTTTCGGACCTGGAGCAATTGGGCTTGGTGGGGCGGCGCCAAACCCAGGTTTTGGAGCGAACGGCCTCGGAATCGGTGGCCCTATGGATCCGTATCCACCTAATGCAGGTCCCGGTGTCCCCACTGGCGGTAATCCCGGTCAAGTGAGCGGATCAGGACCATTGCCAATTCCCGGTTCTGGGTCTTCCGCACCACCCGCTGCACCGTCGCAGATCATGCAGGACGGAAACTTACCCGGTACCGCGGAACCGGATGGGCCGTCGTTCTTACAACCCGCAATGGGGGTGTTTCAGGGGCCTCCCTCCATCAGTGGAGGTCCGACTGGTTATCCCCTTGGTCCTGGCGGAAGCGGAACGAGTATCGTGATTGGGCCCGGGGGAGCAACGAGCACACAAAGCGTAGGTCCAGGGGGGCCAAGGATGCTGCGTTCTTCAGGTTTCGCGGAGAGAGAACGAGAGATCCAGAGGGAGAGAGATCGCGAAATGAGGGAGCGAGAGCTCACTCCACGTGACCGGGAGTTGGCGGCGCAGCGAGAGAGAGAAATACGAGACCGCGAGTTTATGCAACGCGAAAGGGAAAGGGAGTTTGGTCCGAACATGGGATCTGGGTATCCCGTTTGGAATTCTAAGCCTGCTGGTGGAATGGATTGGGGTGTTGGAGATGCTCGGCGGAGGGAAGAGGAACCGCGGATGGAAAGGAACGAACGGGACAGATCGCAAGCCCAGCCAATTGTCCCTACGCCCACTCATCGTCACTTGCACCATCCACACCCGCATCCACACACTCACCAACTGCAGCAACACACTCAGCTTCCTGCCCCGCATTCCCATCAACCACATCCGTCGCACCCACATCAGTCACATGCACACCAACACTCCCAACACCATCACTCTCATCCTCTCCAACATACCCAACACCAATCGCATGGACAACCACACCACCATGTTGAGCCGCACCACCACCATAGACATCATCATCACATCGTGCATCATCATCACACCTCTGGTTCTGGTCCGAACTCGTCTGGTCCCAATGGAGCTTCTCCTATTCCTGGTCAAGGACCAGGTTCCGGACCTGCCTCGGGAGTACAAACGATGGAAATCATTAATTTGTCTGCGAACCCTTCTTCGAAGTCCCATTGGAAGAGGGAGGAAGCGAAGCTAGGAGGGAACAGCATGCCGGGGAGTCGGCCTCCGTCCACCCATCCACTTCCAACGTCGCACAACTATGATGAGCGCGAGCGAGAAAGGGAAAGGGAGCGCGATCGACCAATTGCGACGCCTTTTGTCCTCGCCCCATCTCATCATATCATTGCCTCCAATGCTTCCTCCCCCCGGCATGGCTGGACGCCTGGTCCCAATGAATCTGGTCCCTCGGGGCCTAGTGGTTCATCCGCTCTATTCCCACACCCACCTGAACGTTATCATTCCCCAGTGCCACATCGCTTCCCGAACCCGACTTCAAACGGGCAACTTCCTCGACCATTGACGACGTCGCCGCCACGCGCCCCTCCAGCCCCCTCCACTTCGGCTTCACCTTCCATGCCGACACTCAATGCGCCGCTCCTATCTTCCTCAGGCACGACCCCCTTCCCATTAAATCGAAAACCCTCACCCGCGTTACCCAAGCTCGGGATGCCGCTTGCGTTCTCCCCGCGTCTGGCTGGCCCGGGGGTCGTCCCGCCTACTGGGCCAGGCGTTCCTGGTGTCCTAGGGCCTGGTGTAACACCCTCTGGAATCCTGACGAGTGGACCTGGGGTTCCACCCGGTCCAGGCATTGCACCTGGCCCCATGGAGATTGGATCCTCGTCTATCTTTGCGGGGGGCAGGACGACATCACCGTTGATCGCATTGTCGTCACCGAGAAGTGGACCGCCACCTGCTCTGGGGATGGCTACGCAAAAGATTTCGATTGATGGAGCGTGATGCGTCCACGAGGTAGTGTGCTCTGGCGAGGACACAACTTGTATTACGATTTACTTACAAGTTTTTGGTATTTAAGCTAGTTATCATGAACAGGTCCTGTTATTTTCTGAGCCTTAGATCATGGGTATGAGACAAGTATGAGAGCGATATGGATGATTGTTTGCGCTGTTCGAGCTCAGCATTTCGTCGCAAAACCATGCTCTAAAACATGAGGCGGTGGATAGAGTACTATACTATCATGTCGTCAGACACGGCACTTCGTCAGTCACAAAAGTGTCACAGAAGTCACACAAGGCGAATGTGAACTTCGTTCAAACTCCGTCTGACGAATGATTAACTGTTATTAACATGGTCTATACTTAGTAGTCGTGGGTAGTATCAGATGTCAAGATTGAATGGGGAAGGGACCCAATCTACGATCATTGAGAGTCGTGCGGGATACTTACCCAACGACTGTTAGTCAAGCTTAAACAATTAGGCGGCAGAAATCAGGACTCGCTGCAGTGACTGATTTGTAACCCATTCGCAAGGCCGTGAAGTTCAAACACTGACAACGCAGAGTGACAACGAGCTTTTGACGATCTTGTTCATTTCTGCTTCGAATGAGCTCGTTCAAGTTGGCAGTACTCCAAAATATGCTATTGAAATGGTATGTATGTGTGGACAAGGATGTTGTTGTGTAGAATATTGTGCTTTGTGAAAACTGACGAAGTGCCGTGTCTGACGAAGTGGGTGTACATGATACTAGTAAGTAGTAGTACATAACGTCACAATCGATGGAAAGGACTTGGGGGGGTTCGATGGGGATACGAAAAAGGTCAATTATAGTACAAAGGTGCACTAGCCTTCGATGAACAATTACGTTGTGTTTTCGAGGCTTTCGCGAGCCTACTCGGGGCCTAATCAAAATTCTGATTGGGACGGCTAACCTTTACTCACTACTATACCTAAACTGGAGGTTTGCAGATAAGTTGTGGATGCGATATGTAATTAATCATTCAGCTGCGGTTGACGGAGTCTTGGACCCTGTCCTATACCTCGTTGGGAGAGTATTCCTCCGAGCCTGCTGATTGGACCAATGGACGCAGAAAATCTATAAAATGGGTGCGTACAAGGCTAACTGATCATCGGTTCCCCTCGATTTCTTTATCCCGTACTATGGTAAAACGCAGCAACATCAGCACTCTAGTGGGGGCTGTGCTTTTGGTCCGTCACGGTGATCGTACAGAGTATTTCCAGGACCCATATACATACGAAGCCATCCAGGGCTACTTGACACCTTTTGGTGCGGTATGTCAACATTATTGTGGCGCGGTCATCGCGTTGATTGTTCCTTGCACAGGTACAACAATACGAGCTTGGTTCGTTGATCCGCTCGACTTACCTGGACCAAGAGTCGGATAGCTACATCCAGGGACTCAATTCGGATGTCGTGGATATCGATCAAATACAAGTGCGTGCGGACGCTGGGGGGGGAAATGCTGCTCTCGACTCTGCGTATGCGTTCCTTCAAGGGTTGTACCCCCCTTCGAATGCGTCGTACACACTTGCCAATGGCACCGTCGTCGTTGCACCACTCGATGGCTACCAATACATTCCAGGCAAGTGCCTCGGACAGTTACCAAGACCTCTCAACATTAATGATAATGTTTCGTGTTTCAGTGGACTCCGCGGAATACTGGTCGAGTCCGATGTTGACCAGCTGGATGGACTGTAACGTAAGCTAATTTGCTTGTCATCCGGTACCAGAAGTGGACGTTAACCAAAGGTATGCAGTATTTCCAGTCGCACCTTGGGCGCGTCAATCAGACCGTACAGTGGACCCATTCGGCCCAACTGGCTGCACCCTTCTTGGAAGCGGTACAGCCCTATCTAAATGGGATGAATAATAGTTTTGCCAACATGGTAAGCCACCTGTGATATTCCGCTCAATCCGTGACCAAGAGATTTTTTTTTCTCCAGTGGAACGTAAGTATCTCGTATTGTCATACTTGAGTGAGCTGACGTTATTTCAAGATTTATGACTACGTCAATGTTCAATACACCCACAACAAAACATTCTACGAAAATTTCCCGCTAACACTCTTGCAACAAGCCCGTCATTTTGCAAATGACCACGAAGCGTTTTCATTCACTGACGGTACTCAGCCGGAGAACGGCATTGGCTTCAGTTCGTGTTTTTTTTGTCTTTCGCATGTGTCTCTATTCATCGTTTCGCGTGACACTGGTAGTCGCCATCCGAACACTCTGGCCTGAAATTTTTGGCGCGCTGACGAACATGACAATGCCTGGCAGCAAGTTAAAACTGGCAGTGAAAGAAGTCGACTACAAGCCGTTTACTAGCTTGTTCAACGTCACAAACTCGACTGTCTATGATCGCACACTTGCTGGTTTCCGTGAGTCAAGGTGACATACTTCTCCAACTGCCAAACTGATCCCAGCCGAAGCGGAATATAATTCTATCGTCGCATTAGAGTTGTCTGAAACCGCTGGACAGTACAGCGTGAGCATGAAGTTCAAGAACGGGACCAGCGACAGTGGCTTCAGGGATGTCAAGTTCACCGGAAACACGACGACGACGCCTTTGGACAACTTGATCTCATCATTGGCTGTGAGTTGTTTGGCGGTTGTGTGATGCTTGACGATGACTGAAAGGACTTCAGTGGAGTACAGTGAACACCACCCAGGAATGGTGCTTCTCGTGCAACCAGACGATCACGCGTGGTTGTAATGTTTACAACTTCAGCCAGGATCCCTATATCAATGGTGACAGACCGGGAAGCGGACCTTGCCCCAGCAATGCTACAATGTGCACATGAGGTGTTGTTTGTTAACTTGCTTGATCTGTTCCAGACGTAGATTTCTTGGATTGTCCTGCGCACCCTTCGGATGCTTTTTTTTATCGGTTGAGAGCCGTAGAACCTTCCATCCCTTTCCTTCCTTCACTTCCATATTAGTCCCTCGAATCGATGGAATACAGTCATTTCTCCATTCTACTAGCGTGCTCTAAGTTGTCCGATCATTCATAGACGCGGTCAGTGCAGACTTTCCTCTGCGCGTGTGACGGTATATAGTTTCAAGTTCGCCGATAATTCCATCAGAGCATTCGATCGATCAGAGTTATGCGTGACGCCAAGTGTAATGCCGCCGGGCGGAGCGTTTGACCGATCTCGAAGTTTAAATGGAGTCCGATTCGGGGGTTAGCTGAACCGGCATTAATGACGGTGACTTTACGTTTCATGTTCAACCTGGACTGCGCATGTAAATACTCCACCCCACTCCACCTTAGCTCGGTGGAGATGAAAATCGACTCCATTCCCGAGAGGTTGTGAGTACTTAAGTACGATGCTAGTGCTCACTGGTGAACTAGAGCTGATGACTGTTTCTCCGGTTCTACTAAAGGATAAATTACGTGTCATATCTAGATCTCTTGGTATCATTCTGAGGGGGACTGAACCGAAACACAGGATGATTAACAGATCAATTCGACTGCGCAGCTGCCCCATTGGAACGTTGGCGCAAATGAGCCGAATCAATTGCGAGACTTCAAACAGGTAGAGCGTAAAACAATGCATTCCATTCAATGAATTGATACAGCTGACCGAGCGATTTGCAAAAGACATGAAGCGAACAACACCAGAGATTACACTCGTTATCAGCAACAAAGTATTGTGAGTAGGGTGAGCTAGAAAAATCCGATACTAAATCAACTGACTAGAGAATATAAACGATACATCACTAATACAAATTCCGACTCAGAAATCCCCAAGATCGACCTCTATGCTTTCTATGACGGAGGCTGCTAGACTTTTGTCTTTGCGTGGTATGGCTTGCAGGCTCGAAAGTACGGATGATGGCATTGGGGATATAGGCCGAGAAGAGGCTGTCGGTTGTGGCGCAAGGACGGGCGTTCCATTCACGTTCGGCGTTGCTGATCTAGATGTATCATTGAACGTTCTCGGTAAGGTCTTCAATCTTGCACTTGGGTCCGCAGGCGTGGCAATGCCAGACCCTGTCGTGCTAGCGAGTTTCCGCTCTCTCCGTTTTCGTTCAGCTTCCAGTAGCTCGGCTTTTCGCACAGATTCGAGGTTCGCTTTACGATTCCGCTCGTTAACCTTCGCCAGTTTATTGGCAAGCGATTCCTCTTCCTCGCGCACAGTTTGGACGACGGGGAGGTCCTTCAGCTTGTCCTCGATAGCAGCAACTTCGGCATAATCCTGCCGTCGCAAAGCAAGAGTCTTTGCTTGCACAAGGCGAGATCGCTCCATTGTGATAGCTGCCGAGCTCTGCTGTTGGTTGAATTGGTTCTTGCGTGCGATCATTGCTGTAATATCGCTCTAGAGATAGTTCAGTATGTTTGGGCGGGTAATTTGAGGTAACATTCAGACCTCCGTCATGGGTTGTGTAGCAAGCTTGACAAGTTGTGCGGCCTTTTTCTCTAGGTGCCGTTTGGACGACAATCGCACGTCCTCTGTAGCACACGTTTTGATGAGGCGGTCAAACTCCTTCTGAACTCTACCGAGTTAGAACCAATGATGAGCGAAACAAGGAGATAGTCACGAACTAAATCAAAGGGAGCGTTGGACACTTTGTCCATGTGGAATGTCTTGACTGCCTTGCCGTGTCTAAGCTCGAGAAGTTGATTGACGGTGACGTCGTTTATCTTGTATGGCCGTGCGAGGTTGGTACCGAGATCTTCCAGACAGTTAACACGACAATGTCGTGAGCCCTAAGCTCTACTTACTCGTCACCTCACATAGTCGATATACCCCTTGGTTATTTTCCTGGCCAACCAGGTAACGTACCCAACCACCTTAGTTGAGGGACAGAGTTCAGCTTCCTTGAATAGGCAGTAGATTGAACTTGCCTTTAACATAATCCTCAAACCAAGGTGCCATACAATACTTCGCAAGCATGTCGCGAGTCAACCTACACGTTGATAGATCCCCGAGAGTGATTGGTTCATCATCAGGGTTGGGCTGTTTAGAAAACAATTTGCGATCCTTCTCTTCCTCTTCTTCGTATTTGGTGATTTGGCCATCCTCCTCTTCACCAGAAGAGGTTTCCATATCCATCGGTGACGTCGAACGGTCCCGTTTAGGGGAGTCGGTACGTGTCTAAAAGCTGTAAGAGAGATATACAACCCACGAGCGACCCATACTCACGCGTTTCTTCTCATCCTTGGCCTTACGGCGGGCCTTGAGCTCGTCGAGCTTCTTTGACTTTTCTTTTGTGGCACCTCTAACGGGATGCTGACCTGGAAGCAAAGTGTAAGAGACAACCCAAACGAAAGGGTACGTCGTCAGTACGTTTCACAGCTTTAGACACAGCATCAGGATCTCCCGAGCCGTTTTTCTGCTGCTTGATTAGCTCTTGTAAGTTTCTTCGATCTTGAATCTTTTGCATTTGTTCCAGTCGTTCAGCGAGAATATTCTCGCGGTCGATTTCAGACATGGAAAGTAGTCTATTCAATGCGACGTCCGTCGGTAACATTGAGAAGGTGATGTCAAAAAAGCTACACTCTAGTGCCCCTAGAATGGAAACTCACCGTTCCCGGTCCGCCTCGTCCTGATACTTTCCCTCCAGAGGATAGGGATTAGGGTCCTCCTCTTCGCTTTCCAGTACATTTTCCGAGTCACTGTCGGAAGTGCTGACGAGAAAGTGTGTAGACGAGACTATGCCGACTCGAGGTTGCGCACATACCTTGCTTTGCGTTTCTTGCTCCCGGACAGCTTCGAGCCCCCGGCCTGGCGTTTTCGCTTTTTCTCGGTGGCACCGGCAAGTTCGAGGAGCTCATCATCGATGTCGCCGTCAGAATCAGACATTGTATTCAGAACGGAGGAGGATGTCGTTCAAGACAGAGAGCGAGTTACCGAATGCTGTAGTCACTCTGCCGCTCCTCCATTCGGATATTTGGTTCTGATTGGCAGGTCATGTGATATGTTTCAGATCGGGTAATGCCGTCGGTAAACACACTGCACAGCCTCAGAGTGACAGCAGTCCAACGATCGACGATGTCCAAGGGCATCAATCTGCCAGATCTCTATGAGGCATCTATTAGCGAATTGCAGAATGGACTAGAGAACGGCCTCTTCAAATCTACCCACCTTGCAAAGGTGCGTTGCGACTCCCCAATGGCGTTGAGATATCATGGCCAAGTCGGACAGGCGTATCTAGCGAGAATCGAGGAGGTAAATGTAAATGGGCCAGCGCTGAGGGCCATCATAGAGACAAATGAATATGCTATCCGTCGAGCCGAAGAGCTGGATGCCGAGAGATCTGCTCACGGAAGTCGAGGACCTCTCCATGGAATACCCATCTTGATCAAAGACAATATGGCTACTGTCCAGGAACTTGGTAAGCGCGATTGACCGACGATACAGTCTACGTGACTCCCAGTTTGTCCGATAGGCATGAATACTACGGCTGGTGAGCACTTTTGCCTTCCAACGCGCGGGGCGATTTTCATCGGCGATACGAAGGCTCTTACGCGCTCGAGGGGTCTGTCGTACCTCGTGACGCGTTTGTGGTCTCGAAACTCCACCAAGCTGGTGCCATTTTACTCGGGAAAACAAACATGTCCGAGTGGGCAAGTTTTCGCGGAGAACCCGTTCCAAACGGCTTCTCTGCTCGTGGTGGTCAAAGCACTTGCCCTTACTACCCAAACCTCAACCCGAGCGCCTCCAGCTCTGGGAGTGCCGTTGCAGCGGCTATAGGTTTGGCGGCAGCTACCCTTGGTTCAGAGACCACATGATCCATCGTTCTCCCAGCGAGCCGGAACAATATCGTGGGGATCAAGCCCACTGTCGGGCTCACTTCGCGCTCTGGAGGTAAAGTTTTGGTTTATGCATGAAAGGGGTTGCCTGATGACGAGCCCACCGTCAGTCATCCCCATTTCTCCAAACCAGGATTCAGTTGGGCCCATGGCTCGCTGGGTCTCTGACATCGCCATCCTCCTTTCCACCATTGCCGGGCATGATCCTAATGACAACTGTGACATCGGTCTCCCTCCACCGGAGGAATGGCCCGACTACACAAAGGCATTGGATCCCGACGCTCTCAGGGGCAAGCGACTTGGGGTGACCCGTGCCCTCTTGCAAGATTTTCCCGTTATCCACGACGCTTTCCAGACGTCGCTTGATATTATGCGCGACCTAGGGGCAGAAGTTATCGACCCCGTCGAATTCCCGAGCGCTGACGAGTTACTGGCATCCAAGGCAGAGGATGTGGTTCTAACAGTTGACTTCAAGCCAGCGCTCAACAAGTACTTGGAAGAGCTGGTGAAGGTGCTGACAGGTGTGAGGAGTCTCGCAGATCTCATCAGTTTCAACCTTAAGCACGCGGATGTCGAATTACCATCACCTTTTTACGAGGATCAATCCCAGTCAGTGAGGTTACTGGGCTTCGCCAATGACACTCAATTGCTTCTCCAGGTTGCTTGCTTCTGAGGCGAGCCAGGTAGATGAGCAATATTACTCTGCGTTAGCAGAGAATCGGGAGCTGGGACGTGCTCGAGGGATTGACGCTGCGCTTCAAGCTCATGACTTAGATGCACTGGTTTTACCCACTCACAGTGCGTACCTCCATCCCTGCAAGAATATTGTGTTTAGACACCGGCGTTTATCAGGTCATGCGACAAAACCTACAGGTGTTTCTGGTTACCCCATTATCTCCGGTGAGTGTGCTTCCAGTAGGTCAATGTTTTGCCCATTCAGAACCACCTCATAGTTCCTCTTGGACATTATCCGGAGAACACACAGCCAACTCCACTGGAACCCGCGCCGCTGTATGATTGTGCCCCCAACATGCCATTCGGCATCGCGTTCATCGGCGCACGGTACAGCGAGTTCAAGCTTATCGGGCTTGCCTACGCCTTCGAGCAAGCCACAAAGGCACGGCTGCAGACGAGGGCATATCCGCTGGCAACCCCAACCACGCAGCTGGAGGACGTCATGGCGATGGGAGTGTAGTTGGCCGTTGTTTTCAGAGTCATACCTTCTTGTTCAGGTGGTCGTATATGCGGTTCGTTTGATCTTCTCCCGCGAATTCCTGTCGAAAAGAGGATGACATTGCCTGCAACGGTATCATCAAAAGACACAATAATGCTAGGTCTGTTCCGCGAGAACAACTTTTTTTCTCTCCGCTTTGGGTTTGCTCTCTCCAGCGCGGGTATGCTTCCGCCGGCGTTCTTGCTTGACACGCTGAGCATCAAGCATCGTTCGCTTGAGTTTTGCGGCCTGGTACACAGGCTTAGGTAGGTGTCGTATCCTAGCATGGTTCAGATATCAAGTTCTGAATTAACATTCCGACACTCACCGTGATATCTTCCCCACTTCTTGGTCGTGTTTCCACCGATCCTTAAGGCTTTCGCGATACTCAATCGCAGCGCGTTCTCGTGCTGTGATGATGCCCAACTTCTCTGATGCTTTCGCCTTCCATATCCTGACATTACCGTCATCCGATCCTGAAAGAACGAATCGTGCGTCTGCAGTAAACATCGTTGATGCCACTCTGTAAGATGTGTTATATGAACCCTTTCACTCGGAGTGGAGATGAACCAACCTTTGCATTCGTTTCGTGTGATATACTTCAGGTTGTGTACCCCGCCCCTCCTTCCATATACGCACTGTCCGATCCCACCCACCGCTCACAAACTCAAGACCGGTAGGACTCCAGTCACAGCTCATGACAGCCGCGACATGAGCCTTGTAGATATGTGTTGGAGCCGACAAATTACGAACGTCAAACGTGTACAAGTTGTGGTCCTCCGATGCCAGTAGAATTGATGTAGGGAAAGTTGGCGACCACGATAGTGCATTGCTTTGCATCTGCATGATGACTCTTCGTTCAGCTTTACCTGTCCGAATATCGTAGAGGGTGAAGCTGCGGTCGGAGCCTATGCTTCCCAATACGGATGATTCGGCCAGGTTGAAACGCACAGAAGTGACCGTTTCGGTGGCTGTGGGGAATGTGAGATTGGAGATGGCGGCGCTCCTGGACGAATCAGTGGTTGTCAAAGACAAGTAAAGGGAATAATAAAAGATATTGACTTTGTCTCGTCCCATATTTGGACTATATTTGAAGCTGTGGCGAAAAACGGATTTGTTCTGTGATGGTCAATGGAACTGCAAAACCACATCAGCTCAAACAGCTCCAGTCGCAGTCAAAAACCTCACTTGAAGGGTGATTTCCCGACGAACACGTTAAGGGGTTTTTGTTGCTGAACGACTTGTCAGCTCAGTAGTTCGGGGTACATGGTCGTCATAATACTGACAGAACTTTCTCCCTGTGATGAAGCGTTCCAAAGCTTGATGTTACAATCTACACCACAGCTAAGCAGCCTGTCTCCGTCTGCAAAGCATAGTCCGGATACTTTTCCTTTGTGAGCACCTTGTATTTGATGCGATTGTTTTCGCGCCGCGATGTCGTGTATGATCACACCTAAGACTCGTTAGTCATCCGAACGTATTTCCCAATCGAATGACGCACCTCCATCCCAGCTACCACTTGCGATCACGTTGACCGTCCCCGGTTTCCTGCAAAGAACCTCGACAGCATCGATATGTCCTTCTAAACTTGCGAGGAAGGGTTTTGCAAACATCCGTTCCATTTTTGCAGCATTTAGGGCACGCATTCGCTCCCGGGAGCGCGCAAAGGGATGCTGCAACGGATCGAGATTGCGTGAGGTCGGTGTGGGGTCTCCTGGTCTCGTCGGCAAATGTGCAGATGGTGCATGCTGCAGAACCGATATTTTCTGCGCGGAAGGCAATTTGAGAAGCGAGACGAGAATATTCGAGGAGAGATCGACATACCACCATGTTGCAGTACCTTTATCGGGTACTTGAATAGTCGTTAGACAAGATAGCGTCAACAAATTTTGGTTTGTGTGAGTCTTCCGTATGAGGAAATACCCCTGTACCAAATATGGCAACTATAGTAGTCAGGCAACAGACTGTAGCAACGGGGGAGTGAAAGTAGCGAACATAACGAGGGGGGGAAATAAATCAAGGTATTCTTTCCCGTTCCCATCATCTGAAACCAGATTTCCAGGCCCTAAGTGCCTCCCGCTCAGCAGCCAGTCTGTCTGCGCTCTCTTTCCTCCCACTCCGTCCTTCCTTCCTTCAGGCTGGCTTGATATGCTCCGTCCTCCTACCCCTCTTTCTTCCATATGAGCCAGCTACCCCCCGTTTGTTTGTCGCTCGCTCCAAATCTCCGCTGTGTTGGCTTCGCTCCCGTTCAATCCGAAGTCCTCATCATACCCCCGGCGATTGAAGTCATTCTCTCCTTCGTTTTCATTTATTTAAACAGGGACCAAAGAAGGTGAGTGTGAAAAGTTTAATGTCAATCCGTTCTTTCACCACAAAACCTTACGGCTATGACAACAGGGTCCGGATTCTACTTGCAGCAGACGGCATTTTGTATTTCATCTGGGCACTGCTGGACATGTTGTCCCATGTAGTTCCCGCTGCGCGTATTTCATTGTCTATTTTCAAAGGACTCGATTTTTTCGTTGGTACGTCTATCCGACCTGTCTTGGATGCACCGTACTAATGGTTCGTGATCAGGAGCTGTATCATTCATACCCATTCTCCTCTATTCGATATATCTTTACCATTTAAGCTTTCATGATTTCATCCCAACTCTCCCTCGTGAGCTCCAACTGTATCCTGAATACTTCCTGCCCGTACTGTTGGTGATAGCTGTATCAATCAACGAATTGGCATCGTTTGTTGGAACGAATATCGGTGAGTTACTTGCTCTCTACGCACGGGGGGTGTACTCACCAGGGTCAAACAGCGTCTTTGTCTCCCAATCAACCGCTGGTTGTCCACTTCTCACACAACAGCGAGTCTCTATGGCTATCCTTGAGCCGGTTCTCGTTATCATTATTTGCTATTATTCAGATCCTCTTCTTCCTCCTCTCGTTCACCCGCCTAGCCAAAGCATTCTTCGATCAAAGGCGCATCGAGATCACACACTCTGACGAACACCATTTCTTCAATGGCATCGCCTGGATCGCCGCTGGCATTTGTCTCGGCGTTATCGAAACCATGGCAGGCTTTGCATATGGCAGTTTTGCCGTGACATTCGCCCGTAGAATCCTGCGTTTGCTAGCCCGGGCCGTTCTCATGTTCGGCTTGCTCAAAGGGTACGTCGTTCTGTTCGAATATTTCTTATCACCTGACAGATCTCCCCCTCTTTACCAGTCTCGACGTCGCGGAAAACTTTGAAAACCTCACCGACGAACTGCGCGGTGTATCCCGGATCAGCAAACACATCTCTCGCATGTTCCGTCCCCTCTCCCAATCCTTCCCCGGTCGCACCCAACCGCGTGAGCTTTCAGCAGTCGAAAAACAACAGCACCGGGACCAACGCGTTACCATTCACCATGAGAAAGGGCAGGCGCCTTTCTTACAAATACGCTTTTCCACACTCGACTTCCCCGATCAAGCCGCCCTCGCAGACATGTTCCAGCATAGGCCCAAGTCCATGTCCGGGTTCGTGCCGGGGTACACAAGTGGTGGCAGCGCTCAACAGCACGGAGACGCCGTGTCCGCTGAGATGGTGTCCGCACGAAATGCTGCACTCGGTGCACCGAGAGCGAAATCGGCGATGGTTGGCAATGGCAATCGCGTTCCACCGGAGTGGGTCACCCCGCCTGAAAAGATCTATGCCAGACCCGAAAGTGGGGTAACCATCTCGGATACCATGAGCGTTGTCCGAGACCTCGAACGTAGGTTCCCGAATATCCCACCACGCGTGACGGGCAAGTACCGTGGTTTGATCCTGGGTCAAGGATACGAACAAGACCCATACCCGGTTGTTGGTGTCTCTCGCCAACCCAGCGTACGCAAAGATCCGCGGGATGGCCAGAACGCGAGCGAGGAAGGAGCATCCGTTGCGCTCAGCTCCAGCAGCTCGATCAAACGAAAGCCAGCGCCACCACTTCTGGAAAACCTTTCGTATGCCACCCGGGGAAACCGCCCAGTATCCACCTGGGGAGGATTAGGCAAAAACTACCCCGAAGAGTCCCCTGTTCTATCAAACAGTCCCTGGGCTGGCACGACTGCCTACAGCTCCTCGCCACCCACGGTGAGAGAACCTAGCAGCCCAAAGTCACGCAAAGCAGTCAGTGACCTGTTCAGACGGACTAGTAAAGCTATCAGTGACGCGAGCATTCGTTCAGCTGAATGGCTTACCTCAGTAAACTCTGCGCAAACGGCACGGACACCGCTTAGCGCCGCAGACATCGAAATGTACCGTAGAGGTAGCGTGGGTCCAGGATCAGCCCGCCGCATGTCGGATGTAGGCAGCAGCCCGGCTGCATCTGGCGAAAACCACTTTCCGAAGAAAGGTCGGAGATCCACAGACGACGCCGTGGCGATGTCCAAATCGAGTAGACCGAGCAGACCACGCATCATCACCCGTGTCAACATCGGGAGGGTGCCTATGCGCACGACTCCAACACCTACTCACGCTGACCAAGCGGGACGCGAGCGTGCATTCTCATTGCAGGGCTCTGTAAATGTACTGGGGGAGTTTGGAGAGGGAAATCGGTCCAGATACCGAGGGAGCAGGAGATAGGACCGAAGCAGAGCTTCTTTCTAAGTGATCGAACACTTTCTAGATATTTATCAGCTGTAGCATTAGTCTCAGTCTGTAGTTATAGGTTACCAAGCGCCTGGAATTGTATTGTGCGCTGACTATGGCACCCTTTGAACAGTTTCAAACCAGGCATGATAAATAACCACTATAGGTAGGTGGACGAACAACCATATACTTCAGATAGGTTTACAACAACTTAGTTCTGATGAGGATTATTAGCGAAGTGTGTGGGCATGAGTGGATAATCGCTCACTTCCGGTATCCTAAATAACGTGATCTCCTGCAACACAGGCTGTCGTCAGAAAAAGAGTCGGACGGAAACCAAGCACTGACCTGTTGCTTGAAGTACCGCCGGTTCTCTTCATCAATAAGGACCAAGTTGAGGTAGTATCGTGTACTGAACTTCTTATTAACATCACGGAATGTTGGTGTCAAGTCGAAGCCCCCGAGGAATAGTCGAATGGGGATCGTCTCGCCTATACAACAATCGTCTGACGTGACATCCGCCAACAACAAAGAGCGCTTACCTCGAACTGGTGCACCATCCATGATTTCATACTTGGTGATCGTTTCACTCTCGTTATACTGATTTGGTGGTGAACCTGTAGTTTCGCGCCGTATAATGGAGAGTTCCATGTGTTTGATCTTGATCCGAACAAGCAAGAAATATATCTTGCCAACAATGACGTCCTTCAGATGGTACCTACAATATCGGTCGATAAGCTGGGTCATGGAAGAAGGGAGGCATACTTGCTTTGATTTGTTGTACTCGAACTCGATGTGTAAGCAGTCTTCAATACCCACTTCCATCTTGATCGCGTTGTTACTATCAGGTGGCATGCGATACGAGTGGACCCAGATATCTCTCTCCTTGGTCACGTCGGCCATCCGTCGCGAGAGCGTCACCCGTACAAGGTAACTTCGCAATTGAGAAGACGTAGGTCGAAGGACAATTTATAGAACCTACCGTAGCTTGACGTTAATACCCTGATAACTCTCGAACTGCTTCTCCACGTTCTTGAAGAGAAAGTCAAACGTCTGTGCTTGTCGTAGGTCACCTGGCGATGCCAGCTCTTGGGAGAGTGACAGAAATTCATGGTGGTGTCCCCGGTCATAGAAAAGCTCTGTTACAAAGGACGAATGGTGGGTGGTTGAAGGCGAGGTGAGCAGGACAAGAAGGCATACCGATGCTGCCCACAAACTCAACCTTGATACCCTCGTGCGTCATCCTCTTTCCGTCTCGTACACGTATCGTGACCTATGTCCTCCGTTCAAGGTACTGTTGCGAGGGAAGCATGAGTAGATACGAACCTGTCCGCTGACCGAGTCACCATCATAGTAAATAGGGCATTGAGTAGCTTTATCCTTTTCCCCCTTCAAATCGACTTGCTTGCGCAAATCCTCCCCTTCTAGCTTGATATCCACATCCACCGGTGACGCGAAGAAGTAGGCCATGGCTGATGTCACTGAGTCGTGTAAGTGATATTGGCAAAGGGTACGGCTAGTGTGACGGTGGCCAGCACAGTGCTCGAAACGGCTGCAAGATACGTCGCTTCGTCAGTCGTGTACTCGAGCAAGTTTAACGTTGGGTAGTTGCTGGATTCAATACCAGGACGGCGTTGTCCAAGATATTCCGCAGTAGTTCAAGGCTAACAGATTCCAGGAGTCCAGTTGTCCTGCTATTCCACGGGTCACGTGTGGTCCACTCGCAATGAACTCACTCATGGTACATTGGTAGTACCTCAGCGGTCTGTGGATTTCCCCGTCCTCAGCTTCACTTCGGATTCGTTGTATGTCATCTTTCGATCCAATCCCGGCCTCTGTGTAGCTTATTTATTCCTGTATTGCCTCCAGTGGTTGTATGGACCCTCCCGCGTGTAATGTAAACCCCCTTTCAGTTCCCATTACCATCTCTCGTGTTCAAACCTGCCGTGTAGTCTCGTGACGATTTCCATGAAATCAGGTTCGCTGTCAGGCGTCAGGTACCCTCGACGGACAAGGAAATCGACCAACACTGTTTTAATCATTCAGAATTGCACCACCAGTCAGACACTGCTTCGTACATACCGATGGCGCAGTTTGCTTTGAATAACCCTTGCTTCATCTTTTCGATCACGGCATCAAGAGGTAATAACTGAGGAGTTCACTCGGTCAACTGTCAACATGGGGTGTGTGCACGGGCTCACATCAAAGGATTCTACCTCGCCGTCTAGTGGTTTCGGTTGAAATGGTGTGGGATCCACGTTAGGTGGTACCCTGAGATCATACACATATCTTTCCTGGAATGAGCGGGCCGAAAATGCAATGTTTATTATCTTACTCGATTTCAGGCTGCAGCCATCCCTTTGCGGTTCTATGCGTGGTTGGATGTGAAGACGACGATGAGATGCCGAAACAGAGATTTCATACTCACTGGAAGGAGTAGCTAATCGAACCCACACATTTTGCATGAGTCCTTACGATGTTTTCTTCGATGCTAGCTTCTTCCATTGATTCTTTGACGAGACTCTCGAATATCGGTATTCCACTGGGTATCCCTCCCGCGACGCTGTTATCCAAGTAACCTGGCCAGCTGGATGATAACACGTGTATCGTGACCACTTAAGAAGCGGAATACGCACGTTTGCTTCGTCCGAGACCGGGTGGGGACCCATATACGCAGATTGCTGCCATCCGCATCTTCATGAAAGATCGTCATGTGAACACCGTATGTGACGACCCCAAAGAGTGCGCAAGCAGAACGCTCCATCTCAAAGGCGTAGTTACCAGTATCCGAGTCATCGGCCGCGTTTGGGTCATTAGGGAGGTGAACGCCAAATGGATTACGATAGACGGGATACATCTCGCTCCTCCATTTCTTGTGCCCGATGACATCTTGATAGATGGTACCGCTGTCGCGCCATCTCTCGCAGAGCTTCTTCATGACGTGCGTACGCCTTGCGGGGGTATCAACCGAAGGGTGGAAACTGACACGGTATCTTGATCCTGGTTCCGTCTGTTCCGGGATAGTGAAAGAATCGGGTTCTTGGCGTAGGAGGTCAATTATTTCTGGCTTTAGTAGACCGATGATGGGGCTATCTGGGGACTGAGACAAGGACCATGGTACCAAGTAATCGCTGGCTGAGCGTGCTGAGGGATCATCGGAGCCATGGTTGGTGGGGAGTCTGAAGTTGTCGCACTGGTTGACGAGGTCGAGAAAAGAGAAGCTGGCTCTTGAGCTAGCTAATGCTCCTGACGCGTTGCTCTTCTCCATCTCCTAACCAGAGATGATGGTTGTGAGCCTCGTTACTGCCTGGCACGATTGTCAGTCTACTTCGGATCTGTCGGACGAGAGAGTTGTGTCTACAGACCTCAGAAAGTGTTTTCTTTTTTGGACAAGTGTTATTATTGGGTAGCAACCGACAAGTCTAGTTCTACTCAATACACTAAGGCGGTCGTCAGAGACGTCCGGTCCGAGGGAAAATGCTCTTGCGCACGCCCTGCCTTGACAGGGGGTGTGGGGCTCCGTAAGCTATCCGGTGTCCCCGGTATCTGCAGGGGGCCTTGATAGATTTAGAGCCTGTCCAGCAACCGGTTTCTCGCTGGTTTCTCGCTCCAGTTTCTTGTCCAAAATAGAACCAAATAGAAATTGTGACAATAGTGTGATTTCCATATCCGGGTTTGTCGCCTCCATGTCGTC
>JBBPLD010000131.1:0-48785 GCA_038089555.1 Chalciporus chontae | reverse complement strand
CATTATTAGATGAATAAAACGAAGATTTAATGAGTGTGGAGGTGAGGAAAGAGGGAGGAGGTAAATTTCTTATTTTTACGATTTTTCGATTTTTCGCGGCGCGTTTGTGCAGCCGCGCCAACATTTTCCGAAACGGTTGTATCATGATACGGTAGCATACGACCTCAGCTGGTCCAATTTCTGTGTCAAAAGCATGTCAGGACTCAGCGGGCAGAGTCCAAGCACTGCTCAGTGACATCTATTGCCCATGAGGACCTAGAGCTTCATTATGAGACATTGTCAACGCCCAATGTGACCCGCTCAGGCATTCTTCGCCCCCGTATATCCGTCCGGGGAACGGGGGGAAAACGAGAGAGCTCTGAGACTTGAAATGACAATAGTTTACAGTAATTCGGGTTATAGGCTCGTGACCCCGCTGCCAAGCACACACCCACCAGTCACCGGTGTCACCCACCTCAGCCTTGCATCGCCAACGTTGCAGTGGTCAACGAACACAACGACGAGCAAGCGAAGCACCGGAGAATTTGCCAACATGGATGAACTCCAAGCAATCCATGTTCAATTGGACGAATATCTCGGAAAGGTGCGTTTGATCGTTCCCAGGTCCGGCGATGGCGCAATCATGGCTCATCGCTCCTGCCATCCAGGCAACTCTTTTGGTTGGTATCAACCTTGTCGTCAACCAAATTCGTGTCCTAACTTGTCCTTGATTATTTTATTTGACTCAACAGCCGGAAGGACTTGAAACCAGATTTTCCAACTTTAACACCGTCAACCTCTTCCCAGACCCTCAAGATTGTATTGTCGTCAATGCCATCGTATCCGAACGACATCTCCAACTGTCTAGTCTTGCTTCCCAGATCAAACAGATAGGAAGTGCCATCCAGAAGCTTGCCGCTATTCGAGCCAAACTCGAGGCGAACAGCAAACATGTTCGTCGGTCTCTTCTGGCCCACCAAGCTCTCACGTCCGCCGCTCGCCGGATTCCTCCTGAGGTTCTGGGTGAAATATTCTACAACTGCCTTCCCAAGACACCGTACATTACACCACAGGATGTCGAGTGTCCAATGGTGCTCACCCAGGTGTGCCGGCACTGGCGTGCTGTTGCAATATCAACCCCACGTCTCTGGTCCTCCCTTTCAATTCATCTTCAGAAAGCCGCTCATGACGACACTCGTCAGGGGTATGAGGCATGGTTAGCTAGGGCCAAGAGCGTTCCGCTATTCGTTAGAGTGCTGAATGACCTCGATATGTCCGACGCGGACACGACCCAGGTTTGGCCCGTCCTGGGCTGGTTGCGACCCCTCATCCCCCAGTGTAGTGACTTTTGGTGGCATGGTCCCTCCCTTCCTGGTCTATTCTCCACAGAAGTTAGTCTTCGCCTTGAACGACTTCGTATCACTTCCCATCGCGACAGTCCTTCTATTTTCCTCCCAGGACCTTCCCAACGACTCCGTTATGCGTATCTACAATGCCTCAATCACGACTTACAGTCACTCGATACCATCACACTACCCTGGGCTCACTTATCAGAGCTACACATGCATTTTGCTCTATTCAGTAGCCCGGTCTTCCTTCGTCTCCTCACGCTCTGTACCAGCCTCCGCAACGTCGTCGTGTCATGTCTGTGTGCAGACGAGAAGCAACTAATTGCCCTCAGAGGCATCGCTCAGGGCAGCATCCTTCACCCCTCGCTTCGGCGCATCGATATCAAGGTGATCAGGGCAGGCCTTGATCTCCTTTTTGATGCGCTGTTCTTGCCAGCCCTCGACGAGCTCGATATCTGCTTTTGTTATCGGGAGAGAGACCCGTGGCCTCATGCTCAATTCCTGGCCCTGTTGACTCGCTCACGTTGTCCTCTGAAGAAGCTCATCATACGTTCCAACAAGAACGCGCTCCCCTACTTCGCGGAGTACAAGCAAGCATTCCCGTCTTTGTCTATATTTACAGCTACCCCAATCGTTTGAATATCGTCCAATTCCCTATCCTTACCGCTGTAAGGCTTCTTCTGCCTCCTCAGATGCGTTCCACGGGCTGACGGTGTGCCAGTGTACAGTTTTTCACACTCAACTCAGAAAGATTAGGTTTGGGGAGCTCCCTCCCGCCTTAATGTGTATTGCATTTCTCGTCTCGACTCTCCTGTCACTCTCCATCTCGTCCTGTCAATGTGATTTCTGGCATCTCGCTCTGCTTCTTTCGACATATTGCGTCGTTTTGTATAACAAGTTTATCGTACACAATCTGGTTTGTCGCATTCGTGGATCAAATAATTCATCTTGTTGAATCTTGGAACGAGTAGAGCAAGAGCAGAGCCTTCGAAAGTACGGCGGCTACCCTTACCGATGGGATGGGACTGCCCACACTCCTCCAGGACCCCACAGGCAACAACAGGCAACAACCCGCTGATAGTCGGTTTATGATTCGCAGGTTGCTCGAAGCTTCCACGAGATTCGGATGCAATGACACTGTATCACAAGGATTTTTCGAGATCATCGATCATCGATCATCGGTGGCTCGTCGACTCTCGTCGATTTAGCAGCCTGGCACGATGCTCAGCCGACGCTAAGTTCTTGTCCTATGCGATCATGGTACGGATCACGGCTCCTTGTCAGTTAATATCCTCCCCTAAACATAGACTTTCCTTAGATCTGAGTTTGAGGGAATGAAAGAGAACGTCGGTGGCCGTTTTGAATAGACCACATTTCGAGAGGGCGGGTCGCGGGGAGCGACGCAAAAGGACTGGGTCCTCGGAGGGTGGGATCCTGTTCGCTTTGCTCGAACGATATTGTTGAGCAAGCTTCAAGTTTCGAGGTATGCCTGTGATGTTTACCTGACCAGTGTTGCACTAGGAACGCTCTGTGAACAGTGTGATTTCCGCTGTCAATGTGCCTCGGGCTACTGTTATCCTCATAGACGGGCTGGTCACTAGACTATGCTGACATTTGTTGCGCCTTTCATGAAGTTGGCCACGAGGTGTACAGATCGTATGTTTTTTCTTTGCTCGCAGATACGTAGTCGGAAAAGATGGTAAGCTAAGTACTATTTCTCATGTGTTTAACATTGAGGCAATGCTGATTTATGGAATCTCTGACCTACAAGATCTGCGGCTGGAGGTCCTTTGGGTGTACGCCCTTGCCCTCCCCCGAGGCGTTGTCTGTTATGGACGCATACTTCAAACTGCGGTTGCATTCGAGTCGGCCTAATTGATTACAGCGAAGGCAAGTCAGTCTAGAGGCTGGACATTCAATGGCTTATCATCTAAGACCGGTGTATCTTCTGATTTCGAGTGTCTTGTATCCTCCCTGTATGCAAGTTTTGCACTCCTTTCTCTCTGATCCAGAACAACAAGAGCAGAATACGCACGGGCAGTTTCAAGTCTCCAACTGATTCAGTCTCCTCCATATGTGTGGTGCTTCTGCAATTCGTCAGGGCACCAGATTTTCCAGATGACTGACTGGCCTTGATTCATGCTGTCTCCGGATTTCTCCCGACCCTGCCAGCAATCCCAAACCGCAGCATGGTGCAAGCGTGTGCCTTGACCCGTGTTCTCGCGCCCATGTCGGGCACGATGCGCCGCTGTTATTTGAGGTGGCGTCGGGTCATCACGACGATCATCGCGATTCGCGCGCGCAAACCTTCCGGAATAACGTATGGAGTCGCAGTTCTCTGCGTGGACAATTGGCTGGCCCCATCATCGGTACTTCTATGATTACGCCTCTGGTCTCACACCCTGACTCCAATCCCCCGCCCCAACACCGCGCGCCACCACGTGCATCCGTGGCCATATGGCTGCTCCACCAGAATGCGCCCGATGTGTCCTGTGCCGAGGGGCTACAGCTCGGACTCGAGGTCTGGGGGTTCCCAGCGGAGTGTAGATATCAGATAGAATTGAGATTATCAGGGCCAACCCTTCAAGTTGTTCTCAATTATCTAAATCCATTGGGTTTGGGAAGTTCTGGATGATCCTATCTTTATCGCCTCGAGGCTCGAGGTGGGTTGTCATCACTCGATCCTTTCAGATGTGACATCGGATAGGGTGCGTAAGCCACATCAGAATGACTCGGATGTCGTGACGATTGGCGTCTCGAACTCGATGCCCCTCTACCTTACAATCATACAGTGCTCGCAATCGGGCCCCGAAGGGAACCCCCACGTATTAGATTGGGATCAATACGTTACATGTGCGCATACATGCACGTGTACCCGCCGACTGCGCCTTGACCAACCATCCCCCTCTGGAAAGATGAAGTAGGACAATTTGATGTGGCGCGATAGACAGGGGTTTGATATCCTTTACATTCTCATGAGACCTTTGTCGTGGTCGTGGCGCTCACGTTCACAAATGGTGCCAAATGCAGGCGCAAGGATGCAACAGTACTGGATCGCCAACGCCTCGTACGGTCGTAGCATCGGGACAGGCTGGCATGCTCAGTCGGGAGACGCGGGAAATACCCATCGTAGCGTGTGGCCGGCTGGCCGCTCTAACGTACCAGCCAGGTGTGTGTTTGCCCGAGTAGCCCAAAACACGTTGCGGGATGCAACTAACTCGAAATAGAGGGAGGGAGTTGAACGTTGAACGTTGAACAACCCTGCTATTAGCATTAGCCCAAGTCGAGTGCCCGAAACGGAAGAGTATGGATCAACGTCAGATGCGGTCGTCGACGCTCACAGTATCCCGTATACACCTTCGGGCAAACATCACGAACAAGCGTCCTCAATATATGCCACAAATCCAACAATCTTCGGCTTGATGTGGATGGGTCGGCGACCGAGCCTCGCCTGATGACCAAGCGATTTGGAGTCTCGGAGTCTCGGACAGCTTGACTGCTCAAATTCTCGTCAATCTCCCATCAGATCTAGGTGTTACGACCTCCATTAAACGCAATAGAAGGACCTTCAAGTTGGACCTTTCTTGACCTTCGAACTAGGTGCAATCTGTGTCAGCCAGTGGAACATGATTAATGTAACACTTACATAGCGTTCGACTTCGACTGCCACAACATCAAGGCCTCGCGGGGACCTTGCAATCTTCCAGAATTCGTGGGCATGGCGGCCGGAGACTAAGACTGTATGAGAAAAGTTTTGGCACAGTTGGGTATCATGACTCTCCCTAATCCCGAGTCTTGCCTGGTTGTACAGTGGCAAAGTGTATCACATGGCCCCGGTCTTTCTGAACTCAGAATTATGCCCCGATCCCCGCTTAGGCGAATCGCTCGATAGCAATGATCATGGTGTAACCTGGTGTAACTCGCTAGATGATATCACTCGCTAGATGATATCGATGATACCTCGGAGCCGACTCCTGGAAAATGGGTGAAGCATCCATATCGATATATTTGACCGCGCGCAAAAAAGGCGGCGCAAGATGAGTGTACATAGTTGGTCAATTGCTGTGCGAGACAGTCAGCAAAAGGAAGTCACACCCAGATGGGTGGATTCTAGATACCCTCGTTTTCCATGGATTTCAAGTCACCCGGCCTCCTAGAAAGAAGCAGAGATGGAGGATGTGTTCATGAATGATGCCGGAGGCGACGAGATCGCGACGGGACTCGCGCGTCGGACGCCAACTGCTCCCGTTTTGACCACACGGCGTTGAAGGGCGTCGAAAAACTCCGCAATCGATGACATTAGTTGGTCTCAAAGCTGGAATAGGCGAGCAACTAGTAGGCAACTAGTTGCTCGGCTAACTTGAAGGTGCACGGAAAGTTGAACAAACGATCACACAACTAGTTGTCCCGTGAGACCAACTATTAAATAGGGCTTGTGCACAGCACGTAGCCACCGGTGCACAAGTATCAGTTACTCACTGTCAAAACACAGTGACACTGCAACCGGGAGGTCGGGACGGCATTATGGCGACGGAGATGGAAGTTTGATAAAGAAATCCGGGATTGCTGGCAAGTGGTCAACATATGCGGTACAATTCTTGACAATTCCGCTCGCAATGACGAGGCAAGGCACAACGAGCTTGTTGAGAGGTCAGCGCTTCAGCGCTCAACGCCCTGCAAGGATTGGTGTTCAGCAATAACATCAAAATTATATATAGAATCCCTAAGTATGGTATAGAGTGAAAGGAGTACAGTAAGCGCCTGCTTCTATGATATAACAGTTAGAGATTATGAGATTGTGACCTAGCTCAACTGATCAGGTATCTGAGTGAACGAATGCGAGTGAATGGTATGCAAAAGAAAGAGGGAAAAAACCAAGAGAAACCAAGGACCGGCCTGAAAAATCTGTACGACGGTGTGACCCCCTCATCTCCCAAAAGATCTGCACGATGGGATGCGTGTGTGCAAGAATGCTGTGAAGCGCAGGTCTGGACCCGGAGCTTTGAGGGAATAATGATGCGCGTTATTTGAGCGCGATGTTGATTCTGTTTGCTGCGAGATGCCCGTCTGTTGCCAGATTTGGCGTACGACGATCAGTGGCACCCGCGGGTTGGATGGTGATAACGCCAGCTATCGGCGTCCGAGGTATCGCCAGTAGGTGGGGTTGGGTGGCTAATGACAGAGAGGATGGATTTCTAAGTACAACGGTCACGCGTGTGGCAGAAGAAAAGGATATACCGAAGTGGTCGGCGTTGAGTAATCTACGGATCATAATAGAGTCAGCGGTCCTCGGTCGATCGGAGGAAAAGAACAAAGAGACGTACGAGCTACAATGCACTCCCAAACATCCACACCCCGACCTTTGGGATCCCAAGTGCCGCATTGAGAATAAAGTGGCCAGTTAACGTTGATGTCCCATATTCTGGTCGCGTTGCTGATGACAGCGCCATGCAGTGTGGTGTTCATGAGCGATGATCAGAATGGAGGGAGTGATACCAGTATCGTGGATGGTGAGGACGATGGGTGATTTCTCGAGGACAATGTGCAGGTGGATGAGCACGTCCGATATTACGGGCAGGAAGGGGAAGGGGATGACTCGAATTTATACGGGATCGCGGGTAGTGATGCCGATTTGGAGAAGAAAGGCAAGTGACATCAGCAGTCGACACAGCCCCTGAGATATTAATTTGGGTGAAAAAGTCAGCACCGTCTATATTTGTCTCTAAAGTGATCGCCGACGTGCCTTTGTCGGAATATTCCTCCAAAACTTTCTCAACAAGTTTATCGATCGGATCCAGTTTTTGCCCACAACCGAACAGAATTCGTAGCTAATTCGTAACGTTATCTGCAAGGTTACCCGTCCAGAAAAGGGAATTCGTGCTCGTTCCTGCGCTATTCCAACAAAAATTACATCGATTTCGAGTTAGGTTGTGATGACACCCCGCACGCCACACAGATTCCGACCTTCCAGAAAACATTCATGGAAGTCACGAACCAGAATCCATCATCCTTCCGACCGTCCTCCCACCCTACCATGCCTCGAGCGAATCCCCCCACAATATATTACCGTCGGTTCCCACAAGTTGGACTCTCCCCTATGTCCCCCGATTTTGACTTTTCAGAAGGACTTTCAAACTGGAAACGAGGTGCAAACGATCCGAAAGGTACATCTCATGATGGGCCGGATCCGGCTCACTCGTTTCCAGCACGTTCGACCCGCTCGATTGGGTTTCTTTGGAAACGACGTCATCCCATTCGAGTCCAGCTCGGCTTCCCCATGAAGAACGCTGTCTCGCCCGGTCTAATTTTAATCCACTGGCATGGCTCAGCGCTCAGCTACCGGTGACCTGGTAAGCCGTTTCATACAGGCTATAACGGATGTCCATTGTCGCTGTCTATGAAACAGACCTTTTATTTCGGTGTCATTCATGTTTATTGAGCTGTCTCGGTTTGCGAAATCACGGCGCAACGCGCTCGACGTGTGGAACGTTGCCACTCTTCGCCGTTCACAACGCCCCTATATCATGTCAAATCTTGATGGCCTCTCTTGTCAGGTGGTCCCCGCACTTCCATGAAGCAACACGCTCTTGCCACATGCAATCCAAGAAGCACTGACGTAAAAATGGGTCCAGAGTCTAGACTCTGCCAGACGACTTTCCATAGTAGGGTGGAGCTATAGCTTTCCTCGTAGACTCTAATCCGAATTGCCGATTATGTTTTGTGGGTATGATTGTCCAGACAATATTTTTCATCTACCCTTGCCCACTGGTATCACTCATACACTCGTCAGCGCAGCGCAAAGTTCCCCCATCAATTTCGCTGGCGTATGATGACATAGCGTAAGGGGTCCCCTCAGTTCAAAGTTAACTTCTTGCTATACTGCGGAGATAGATGGTTAAATGAATGAAACTTTCCACTGCTTGGTTATTTGGTCGCATGTGGTGTCACCGGTCACCGGACTTGTCCAACCAATGACCGGGATGGTTGACATACCGATCGCGCGTCAAGTACGAAGCATTTGTATCAAATGAACCGGTACCGTAAACTTGGTTATATCAGATTGAGATTCGAGGAACGTCGTCTATGGGTGAGAACTTAGAAGAGTGACGACTTGCTCCCCCTTGAAGCCGCCAAGCCAGCCAATTAAGTATCTCCAGCCATGGCAGTCTCCTGGTGGACGTCATAGAGGTAAATAAACATCACGGAGTTACTACGGTCTTGCAGTTCACTCAAAGTGCATTCCACAGTCAGGGTAGTGGTCCGCTCACAGCGGCCACGCGATCGTGGAAAGTGGGGTTCGGACTGAGTTTCACACCCGGGGCAGTGAAGCGGCCGAAGGAATGCCGTCAGAACACGAGTTGATCCAAACTTCGCCAAGTAGCAGCGAATTTGCAGCAAATCCATCTATCTACATATCAAAAAGTAAGACACACGAATTCGTGGCTTGCAATCAGACCATACGGGCGAGATGTGAATGTCGGTTTTCAAAGTGAATAATATATTGTCTGGGTAACTTTCCCCTGGCGCATTTTTTCACATGCGACTCGTCGAACTTATCTGGAACACTGTGACTTCTGACAGTGAGAGTCTCAGCAAGATCTTGCGAGTAGATGTCCAGAAACCAGGAGGAGTGTCGATTCATGCTCGCTCAGTGAGCACGCTTGGTTGACAGAGTTGCACACGACCACTCCTAACATGAAAAATCCCCTAGATTCCTGTATGTGGCATCATGGTTAAATCGATAGATACCGCCAAGATAAGTACATAGTAAAACGTGGTTTTGATTTGAATTACTTACCCCAGTTGTGAAGGTCAGCCCGCCGAGGGAACGTTGCGCGAAGAATTTCATCCATGTCAGTTTGGTAACTTTGGTTGGACGGATCGGATAGAGTTTAGTGCCACACATATAAAGACAGCGATCCGAGTTTGTAAATCGTAGAATAAGATGTGGCTGGGGAACCGAGTAGGTGCAATGGCAGAGCTTATTAAAGGACGGCTCACTTGGTGATGCTGGACTTATCGATTCGAACGTATGTACTAGATAGTCAAACGAGTTTTCGGACGGACCAATCAATGGCAGAAGGCAATCATTCTGGTCCCCAAATAGCTTGAGGCGAGTCGGCAAACCGTGCACCTGCATTGCCACGAGGCCGAATATTTTGGTTCCATTCAAATGTCAGTCTTATCGAATCGCCGGTCGCAGAAGTCTTGAACAAATCACTGTTGGGATCATGCTCCGCGAATGGGGGAGAGCCACGGAACTTTACGAGACGTGGTGGATCCTGGCATAGCCGCGTTGGTGGGTAATACAGCAAACCCTGAAAGCTACTCAACCCAGGTTTTAAATTCGAAAGCTGAGACGGTTTCTTGACATCGATCAATTCGTGAATTTGAGGTTGGTTGCACATACTTACAGTATCTTCGTTCGTCGGATTGCAATCTGACAAGATGCTTCGCTGAGTAAGATCGGCGCCAAGCAATAGGGAGAACGTGAAACTTTTCTCGAAAAGTTTCAGCGTGTCATGGGAACGAGGAAAGACAGCGATGCCTTGGCAGTCCAGTTCTAACTCGCTACACTGTTGTCGGAATTCGACCTATTTACAACCGTGGGAATAGATCTTGCCGAAATGCTCACCAAATTCTTGCCAACTTCAATTAATTGCCATATTTCTTCGTGCTTCCCCTGCACAATTCCCAGCTTCGTGATCTGGGGTGGACAGCACTTTCTGATTCCATCAACTCTGTCTACTTCGTGTCCGCATCGCATCTGAAATACAAACGGATCCAAGCCTCCGCCGGTCGAAACGCACTGAGACCTGAAAGAAGAACATGTTTGAACGACAAGTGGTCCGTCTACTTCAGGCGCCCGAACCGTGTCCGGTGTTGAGCTTAGCTGCATAAAGTTTATACGTATAGGTGGTTTAGTCCTGGCTGGCGGCGTGGGTTTCATCTATGTCAAAAAAGTGCTGACAGAACGACGGCGGCAGCGACATGAAGAAGAGGATCGTTTGCGGGAACAGAGCCTTGGTTAGTACTCGTCATCGTGATGCACCTCGTTTTTTTATTTATTTAACCCTTGTTTTTGTTTTCGTTATTGGCTCTTTTCATACCCCGTTCCCAGGGTCTACGCAAGAGACATTGACAAGGGATCGACCGCGACCGCGACCTTGACGACGCCCGACATTTTTATTATCGTTTGTCTGGACTTTGTTCTAGACATACGATGTCTCTGTAACCAACTCGACATATTGCAACGTCCCGTCGGTTTCGAGGTTACGTGTGGATCGTGCCTAGTCAATTTAAGCTGCACCTTATCGATGAGTCTTTACTTGACATCTCCTGGCCGTTGCTGGGTCTACGAGGGGGACGACCACTGGTCGATTTTGCATACATACTTTACGCGTCGACTGATAAGCACGATGTAGCCCTGATAGTGTCAGACTGTCTGTTTTGTCATATCTAAGGTTGCTTCGCAACCGTAGCATGTACTTATTCCCTAGATTTCCGTACCATGATGAGTCTCTGTAACCATGTCACTTGGCTTGCACTCACAATTACTTGTTCATTCGCATTTCATGTTCGAGTCTTTTCAATCACGTTGACCCCTTCATACAGTCACGCGACAAAGGGCAAAGCTGCTGCCCATGGCGAAGTGTGCCTGATTCCTGATCCTCATATGATACACGACTCTGTTTTGTTCTTCACTAACTGCATCCCTGGTCCGCAGAGCCACAAGAAAAGTCTGAGAGATCAGTGCGATGCACATGCGCCTCCGGCGAACACGCCGCAGCCCAAATGATAACTTTGGGTACGTCTTTCCGACATGTCTGGTGCAGCTGCTCACAGTTTGACGCGAGTTGTAAATTTCAGTGCGATGTTCCAATCACTATCATCATTAATTTCAGGCCGACGATCGTGGAATAGCCGTTCGAATGTGATAGACCCTGTTGTTAATGAAAATCGCGAGGAACAGCAACACGTTCCACCGCACACAAAGGGGCAAACGCAGAAGGCCGACGGTGTCACCCACAAAGAAAGACTTCACGAGGCTGCCTCGAGTTCATGCCTCAGCCGCGTCGCGTCGGAGTGGCACACTCTGACGCGCAGTATAAATTAGGCATCCCCCTGCTTGGACCAACTACCAACTCGACTTCGCACTTCAATCAGCCGCCACCACCAAGCCACTCCACTTCGCCTCAGCTGGTATCTAGCGTCACATCTTTGTTCTGATATCACAAAAGCTCACTTGTATTCTCCTCCGCGAGCGAACTTGCTAACGCGTCCTGCTCGACGTCATTTCCGGTATTCCGGCAATACACAGACATTCATCAGACGTGATCACGAATCTATTCGACGGACCCTACGCACCTATGCCACTACCTGTGTCCGAGCCCACAATGTCTTATTCCTTTACCACTTCCACTTCCACGGTCCCCCTGCGTTCCGTTCCCCTCCCACATCAAGGCAACGGACGTGCCAATGCCTATGCCACATCTGTGGACCGCCCCAGCAAAGACAACTCCCAACCTAAGGCAGTAAGTCCATGAAACCCTCGCCACAATCCCCCCAGCGCTGACCACGTCTGACAGTCGCCAACCCAAGACTTTTACCTTGACATACTCTTCAGCCCCATATGGATGTCCGGACCGCACGTCTTTTCCTTTAACAAGGATGGCACCATCGTCCGTCCAAAGACCGGGCATTACGCCCACAAACCTTCGCGCTCCACTCGTGGAATTGCGGCCAATCAAGTCGGTGTCAAATCTCTCACCTCGGGTGCTGATAGCTCGTCGCGCCACAACTCCACCAACCCTGGTGCAGCGGAGTCCTCGCTCTCCAATGGTTTCTCTTCCAAAAAGAAGCCATGGAAGAACGTGGCAATCACCGAAGAGGACGGGGCCCAGGACGAGGCGATCCAGGCGAAGAAGCGAGTAAGCGGTCTCAAAGAGACGATGGCGGCCGAGGGAGCAAAGTTCGTGTACACCTGGCCGCCGGTGGCATACCGTCAACTCCAACCGGAGGATCTCCGCAACCACACGGATGAGCACGAAGCACCGCAGCTGTCGTACGCTAGCTCCGCGGACACCTCCGATTCCGACGAGGAGTGCTCGATCCCCCCTCCTGATAAGCGGGGAGATCGGGTGGCTTTCAAGGCGTTGCGGGAACAGGCTGATCCTTGGGATGACGAGCCTTTGGAGAAGGTCGGTTTCGGGAGGTTGAGGCGCAGGGCACCTCCTCCACTCACCCTCCAGATTGAGGATCTAGATGTGGATCACAGTGGATGTTTTCTCTTTGGGACCGACGCAGTCCCCATCGCCCCAGGACACGGGGTGAGTGTTCTCAATCCATGTGGTGTAGCTGTGTAGCTGAACCATCTATTACGACAGTTCCTCAGCCCGTTGACGGCCATTCCTACCGTCAACAGCCAACTATTCGCCACACTTCTCCGGGAACCGTATTCGGTGGCTTGACGAGTACCTGTTCGATGTTATACGCAGTGACACGACCCGTTTACGACTTGTATTCTACTTAACCTCACATTCTGTACCGCTCGAGTTTTGCTGTAATATATCGAAGGTGTACTTGACGTATCCGCCGTTGAGTTGGTTGAATGTTATATTTGCCCTAGTGTGGTTGTCGTGATCAGTGTGGCAGTGGGTGAATTACCTTTCTACAAACCAGCCCCAAGCGGTGATAGCGAGGGCGCATTGAAGTCTCGTTCCTCGAGGCATCATGCCAGAGCCTAGTAAAGGGTCATAATAGGTGGTGGATTGCTACCTTCAAAGGTCAAACAATTATTGACCCTCTGTCGCGATAGAGATGATTGATACAATTCAGAGGAAGTGATCACTATCGATGAAAATTTTGAAACCTAACTTGGAGGGCAGGCCTATGTGGCTGTGCACATTTTTACTGGCCATGAAGGCCAACTACCAGGTGCGTATTAGATCGACTTGAAAGACCTCACATTCTGAGCCAGTCATCCAGTTCTCAAATATCTGCGGAACTGTGTATAGACAGGGAAATGTTCTGTTCACTCCAGATGGGAATAGTTTGCTGAGTCCGGTCGGAAATCGCGTTGCCGTGTTCGATCTCGTCAAGTGAGCCATTCTCGGGTCCTTCATCACCCTGTTATCGACCCATTTCTACAGCAACAAGTCCCGCACGCTCCCTTTTGAGAACAGGAAAAACGTAGCGGTCATCTCCCTCTCGCCCGACTCGAGTCTTCTCATCTCTGTCGATGAAGACGGTCGTGCCTTACTCGTCAACTTCAAACGCGGTGCCGTACTTCATCATTTGAACTTCCAAAAACCTGCGAAGGATGTACAATTTTCGCCGGATGGCAAGTAAGTATCTGTGACCATCCGCCCTTTGGATCCGCCCTGACTAGCATCATAGACACATCGCCGTGACGCACGATTCCAATGTGCAAGTCTGGCGTACTCCGAACCATCTTGCTCGTGAATTTGCTCCTTTCGTGCTTCACCGGACTTACACCGGGCATCATGATGAAGTTTTGAGCATTCGCTGGTCCCCAGATTCAACGTGAGTGGGTCGGATACGGTCTATCATCTTGTTTGGCACTTAATCTGCGAAATGAAGATGCTTCATCACGACATCCCGTGACATGACGGCTAGATTGTTCACCCTCAACCCACTGGAGGGTTTCCGCCCGAAAACATTCGCAGGTCACCGTGACGCCGTCATTGGCGCCTACTTCTCGTCCAAGGGAAAGGCTGTAGGTCGTGATGCAATCTCATGGCTCGCAATCTCACTCTTTTGAAGATATATACCGTCAGCCGTGATGGTGCGGTATTCACGTGGAAGGCAACGGCGACAGAAGATATGGACGAGGACGACGATGCAGCGGTCGTACCAACATCATCCACCGCTTCCCATTCCATTTCCATGACTCGGTGGGGCGTTCAGGAGCGGCATTACTTCAACCTCCCAAACACCAGAGTCGTCTGCACGACGTTCCATCCACCATCCAACCTCCTCGTTGTCGGCTTGTCCACAGGCGTCTTTGGCCTCTGGGAAATGCCCCAGTTCACAAACATACACACGCTCAGCATTTCACAGGAAAAAATATCCTCTGTGGCGATATCATCATCGGGAGAATGGCTCGCCTTCGGCGCGCGAAAGCTTGGACAACTCCTTGTCTGGGAATGGCAGTCGGAATCGTACATTCTCAAGCAGCAAGGACACTACTTTGATATGAACACACTCGGCTATGCACCTGATGGACAAACAATCGCCACAGGGGGTGATGATGGCAAGGTCAAAGTTTGGTCGGTTCATTCAGGGTTCTGCTTCGTAACCTTCTCAGAGCATACGGCGCCCGTTATGGCCGTGACGTTTGCCAAACAAGGCTCCGTTCTTTTCTCTGCTTCCCTTGATGGCACCGTGCGGGCTTTTGACCTTGTTCGTTATCGCAACTTTCGCACCTTCACATCCCCGTCTCCCGCCCAATTCTCGGCACTCGCTGTTGACCCATCAGGAGAAGTGGTTGCAGCAGGGTCCACAGATTCCTTTGAGGTGTTCATGTGGTCCGTACAAACGGGAAAACTTCTAGATGTCCTTTCCGGTCACGAGGCACCCATATCATCGCTCGCCTTCTGTCCTTCGGGAGCAAACCAACTTGCCAGCGGTTCTTGGGACAAGACCGTACGAGTGTGGAGTGTTTTCGGTCGATCTCGTGCTTGCGAGACCCTCACTCTTTCATCGGACGTTTTATCGGTTGCTTTCCGCCCAGATGGGACCGAGATCGCGGCGTCGACGCTCAATAGCCAGATTGCCTTCTTTGACATTCGTTCGGGCAAGCAGACGAATCTGATCGATGGGCGCAAGGACATCTCTGGAGGACGGAAAGCCGATGACAGGGTATCAGCCGCAAATAGCACTTCTACCAAAGCGTTCACCAGCATGGCTTATACTGCCGACGGCACATGCATCCTCACAGGAGGGAATAGCAAATATGTCATCTTGTACGACGTTCGGGAGGCGGTTCTCCTCAAGAAGTTCCAAATCTCCGAAAACCTTTCACTAGACGGGACGGAGGAGTTTTTGGATAGCCGGAAGGTGAACAGTGCAGGGATCAACACCGATCTGATCGACGATCGGGGTGACGCAAGCGATTTGGAAGATCGGATGGACACGACCTTGCCGGGTGCTTCACGGGGTGCCGGGGATATGTCCGTTCGGAAGTATCGCCAGGAAGCACGAACCAAATGTGTTCGGTTCTCGCCCACGGGTCGTGCATGGGCCGCAGCAAGTACGGAAGGACTCCTCATCTATTCCCTGGACGATACCCTCGCATTCGATCCTTTCGATCTCACCATCGACCTCACTCCACAGAGCGTCCTCGACACACTCGCGGAGAAGCAGTTCCTCAAGGCACTCGTTCTCGCTTTCAGACTTAACGAGAAACCCGTCATCCAGCGAGTCTACGAGAGCATTCCACGAAGCGATGTGCGTTTGGTCGCACGACAAGTTCCCGAGGTATACGTCTCCGCGCTGTTACAGTTCATCTCAGAGCATCTCGAAAAGAGTCCGCATCTGGAGTTCGATCTGCTATGGATCCAGGCGGTTCTGATGTCTCACGGTCGGCATTTGAGGGATAGAAGTGGGGAGTTCGCACCCATGCTTCGTGCTGCGCAAAAGGCGCTAGGGGATGTCCAACAATCGATATCCAGCCTGTGAGTTTCGTTTGTTTCATGGTGATTCGTACACTCAACGGAGATTTAGGTGTGATGAGAACACGTCTACGCTTCACTACTTGATCGACCAATCAAAGGCGAGGCGGACGAGTGCAGCTGCATGAGGGTTCTTAGGCAGCAACCTTTATCGTGAACAAAAATGCACAAATCCTGGCTCATTCCAGACAGCATACTTGTTACAGAGGGGGGGGGGAAGTATCGAATGTATTGACATAATTTCAACATCGTTTTGTCATTTGCAAGATGCAGAAGGTGACGCGGTCCGTGAGTACTTGAGTGGTGGCCACTCCCTTAACGACGGCTTCTGTCTTTCAGCGTCGTTTCTCTCCAGCAGTGTTCAAGTTAGCAGCCGGGCCTGGTGAATGTTAATTTTTAGTTCATTCCCACTAGCACATCTTGCGATGCCAGGAAGTGGCCAAAGTCGGCGGTACTCACGTTCACGCTCAGGGCGGTGTCTCTTGTCTACATCCTGATATCCCCAATAATAAGCGAGCGTTGTCGCAGCGATGATAGCGGTGGTCGCTATGATCTGGTGCGAGAGATTCGTCAATGGTGAGAGCTTCGCAAAGACAACCTAGTTTCCGCACAAATTTGTTTCTCCCAGGCTGATTATGCCAGTAACGAGAAGAAAAGGAGTTTTCGGGTTGGGACTGACGATAGATAGAAGATGGACGCATGACGGTTGTGTGTTGTTGGATGCACTGGTTTCAGAGGCAAGTTCGCTGTTTGTGTGGCTATCGAGGATGAGACTCCTAGCTTTTTATAGGGGTACCACATGGGGCATGATGTCATTGCTGTTCGATGTTTACTGCAAGATACAATACGCAACTACGAAGACTAAGGCTATTGTCCCTCCGTTCAAAATCCCTTGCGCTAACGCCACAGAATAATGTTTCTTATGCATGTCCTGGATCGCGGTGCCTTGGTGTAGATCCTATCATCGTCTTCCCTGGTACGCTGTGGGTTGGCTCAGGTCCTGCTCTTGGACCTGCATTACCACCTGATCTCCCTCCCTTGGTCTGAGGAGCGTCCGCGGTCCTATCGGCACGAGCTTGTGAAGCATTCGCTCCGCCTACATCTGCGTGCGTGTCGCGGGTGGGCCAGGCGCAGAAGTCGACTTGCCCCGGGGTGATTTGCCTGCGCGTAACGTTGCAGGTCTGTCTGCGTTCTCTGTGGGGGCCTGAGCCTGCAAGATGCGATATTCCCCTATGCGCATGAAATCAGCTCGTCGTTCGAATGGTTTATGAATGCGGGACGTACAAGTGTTGTACTCGCCACGCTCGGCTTTTCGTGACTGATGGCGTAACAATCCGTACCACCACACAGCGATCCCGGTGGCTACAACGGCCGTTCCACCGAAGAGGGTCTTCGGATGAACTTAGTCCCTCGAAGTGGTCGGAGATCAGACATACTCACCCCGAATCGTGGACCGGAAACTGGAGGGGTTTTTTTGTTGTTCATGATGTAGTTTGCATGTATCTGACTTTGTGAGACTTGGAATTTGGTGGTCTGCCAGATGACGTTTGGTAAACATTTTCTATTATAGTAAGTCTCCTAAAACTTATGACTGCTTTTTCATTCCCCTTATATTGAAAAAGTTCTTCTGGGTATCTTCTTGATCATAATGCATACGAGTTGGGCGGCGAAAAAGTATGACTACGATCCTATGGTCCTCAACCTCACACCTTGACACTGACACAGGCAGGTAGGATTCTGAGCGATGGGAAGGACCTTCTTAAAATGGTAAATGCTTGGAATGATCATAACCTCTCCATAGGGAGAGTCCGAGGAAAAAGAACTGGATTGGTCTAAAATCATCCGACGACGTGTCGAAGTACAGACAACTCCATCGGTACACGATCACAATCCCGAACCCATTCCTCACACCCACACACTGAAGCCAACCAACCAACCAATACTCCCGCCAACCTCCCACCGCAATACACCACATCTCGGTCGAAACAATACAGCAAACAGAGAAAATGAAAAAGGGATGTGATGTCGAGACTAGGGCAAAGTAGCCTATAATATATGTAGTTGGTGGAAACACAAACACAGGGTGGGGGAAGAGTGCCAAGACGGGTGGCGACGACGTTAGGAAGATACCGAGAAAGATGATCCCCTTGATGTGACGATGATAGCGGTATTTGATAACAAGACCGAGAGTGGCGAAAAGACGTTGTTCAGTTAGCGAGATTGGCTGCAAGTTGGATGACCTCTCTTCTCCTCCGCGACCCCAAATTTCCCATACCTTCCTCATCGGCCGACCGGGGTACCCCGATAGGCTGCTTGGTTAGAATAGCCACCTCGAGGTGGGCCCTGTGGAGGCGCCGGACCGTTGGTCTGTCTCCCGTTCTGAACTGGCTGGCCTTGGGCAGGTGCTTGCTGTCGCGGTTGTGATTGTTGCTGCTGTGGTTGAACCAATGGCTTTTGAGGTGCAGGAGTTGGCTCATCAACCGCCGTGGGTGCAACGTAAAGGCCCTTGTCGATGGTCTGAGGAATGGGTTGTATCTCTGTCCCAAGCTCCTGCTCGATACGGTATAGGTTGAATCGGTCCTCGTATGTAACAAGATTGATGGCGATACCCAAGTGTCCGAAACGACCCGAACGTCCGATACGGTGTAGGTACGTTTCAGAATTTTTTGGGAAGTCGAAATTAATAACGACGTTGACGGCTTGGATATCAATACCTCGTGTGAGCAGGTCCGAACATACGAGGTTCCTGCATACGCCGTTGCGGAAATCGTGGAATACGCGATTACGATGCGACTGCAGCATTTTCGCGTGCGAATAGAAACACGAGTAGCCAAGCTCGGTGACCTTCTTGGCCAGGAGCTCGACACGATTAGTGGAGTTACAGAAGATGATCGACTGGTTAATTTGAAGCTATGCGGGAATCAGAAACGGTGTCGCACTGGATGCAATGTGACGAACCTTCGAGAATAACGTATTTAGACAATGCACTTTCTGCCGCTCCTCGACATATGCGTAATATTGCGTAACACCACGCAGGGTGAGTTCCTCCATGAGGTTTATCTCGTAGGGTGACTTCATATGTTTATCCTGGATGCACGTGGTGAGACAATGGTCGATAAAAAAAATGGGATACGACTGACCTTGAAGTCTTTGACAATAAGTGGGAATGTTGCACTGAAGAGCATGACCTGACGGTCAGCAGGGAGGAAAGAGAGCAGCTGCTCCATGACAGGTGTGAATTCGGGCGAGAGAAGTTTGTCCGCTTCGTCCATGACAAAAACCGGACATTCGCTGAGATCAGCGACATTCTTGCCGGCGAGATCGAGAATACGGCCAGGGGTACCAACAAGTACATGAACGGCTTCCGACAACCGCATGATATCGTCTTTGAGGGTTGTGCCACCAGTGGTTACCATGACTTGGATCCCCAAATGTTTTCCAAGGATTTTACAAACTTGGGCGGTTTGGAGAGCAAGTTCACGGGTGGGGACGAGTAGGAGTGCTTGGATCTTGTTCTTGTCAATGTCAATTTGCTGAAGAGAGGGTATGACAAAGGCGGCGGTTTTGCCGGTACCGTTCTTTGCACGAGCAAGAACATCACGTTTAGTAAGGGCGATAGGAATAGCTTCTTCTTGTATCGGGGATGGCCTTTCGAAACCAGCTTCAAAAATGCCCATGAGGAGTTCACGGCGGAGGAACATGTCTTCAAATTCGGTGCCTTTGGTGGCTGTCACATCTTCAGTTTGCGGTCGTAGGTCTTTTGGTGGAGGGCGAAGGCCATTTTTCCAGGAAGAGTCATTGTGGTTAGCAGGGCTGTCAACGCAAGACGAGTGAGCAGTAACAAGTGGAAAAACAGTCCCAACATACGTGTTGGATGATGATGGCCTGGCTGATTGCGACATGTCTGGGGAATATCTAGAGGATGAGGAGTCAATACATGGCTTGTTTGGAGCACGGCGAGGTCAACAACCAGAGAGTTTGATCGCAGAAACGCGTCAGTGCTTGTGATGGCAGTATGATGGTTGGTTGGTTTGTTCGCGAATTGGCTACCGCAACGATGTCAAATGGCGTTGGCGAGAGCTGAGGTGTGTTGGATGGCTGAGCGTGGAGAGGCAGATTGAAGTCAGAGTTCGAAGAGAAAGCCCAAATTCAAAGGCCTTTCTTTTTCCCACGGGCCATCCCGCACGATCGAGTGAACTTAGGAAAAATCCACTCATCCAGTAGTCCAACTGAGAGAATTATCATTGATAGCAAGACCCAATCGGTTATCGTGTACTGGGGCCTTGATGAAGCGGTCTCCGACGCCGAAGTGGTGTTCGGTGAGGACACTGGCGACGTTTTTTGCATTGGATCTTAGACCGCGTTCGAGACAACTCAGGTTGCACGAATCGAGCCGATGGGCAGACCGTCTTCTGCGTGTTGTTATCTCGACGAGTTCTCATCAATTGGTTTGAACTCGTGATTCGATTTGGACCCTAATGTGCGCAAAGTGGCGAGTGGATCAGAGCAGACCGTTCAAAGACCGTCAGTATGCATCCAGGCTCGCATCCGGGACCAGTCCAACGTGCAAGGCCCTGCTAAAAGTTAGTCTCCCGTAGGCAGCCCCTTAGTACGTAGGAAGACAGTAGCTAAAAGTCCTGGAGAGCATGCAACTAGATTCCGGAGGGCAGAACTCAAAAAATGCGAATCCACAAGAAAGACACCAAGAATCCAGGACAGACTCGAATCCAGATGTCCAGATGTCCAGATTTCTTGTATCGCTGGTTAAATGGTTGGAGGCAAGGTGAAGAGTGCTACTATGGAACATCGAATAGCTCAATCATCTGTTTCTTGTTGCGTCCAGTGAGATGGACGTGACATCCTTCCCAAGCGTTGGCAGCAGGGTCTGTGCGCCGAGTGGCGCGTGTCGAGGCCGCTCCACGCAAAAATGATGCAGGCATGCACACTGCCTCAGGCCTCAGGAGCTGTGTAGCAGTCCGTCAGGGTGATATCGATCCTACAGGTGAATGCGCCGTATGCCGCCATCTCACGATGCCCTTTTGATGAGACGGTCGTATCTATAGGCGTGGCACTGGCAAGAATGAGCTACATGGTATACTTAGTGATAATCGGAAGTAGGGTGATCGGGGAAACTTGGCGGTGACTTCGGTACCATTGAAGCCAAACCGCTCCAAAACATGGGAACCGAATTCTGATTTGATTCATATCTTGCCAAGAAATGAATATCCTCGAGGCTCACGTCTTTCACCTGATAATCGCCATCGCTATCGTTCCCTCTACTCAATATCTCAGACACCCTCTCAACTGCGATGTCCAAACCGTGTCCTAGTGTCTACTACATTCTCAGCGGGGTTAATTCTACCGATCAACGATCGCTTGCCTTGACTTTCAATGGCGAGAACGAGGACATGACCGTCACCCCACTCGAGGAGTCAGCTTCTCAATGCAAAGAGTCATCTCTTCAAAGGGTATGTCGAATGATCGGCCCGAATGATTTGCCGCTGATCCTCAGCAGTGGACTGTATATGACTGCACTGTCGGTGACGTCCAGACGGTATCCCCTGTGTCCGACTTCGGCCTCCACATCGTAAAGGGGAACAACGGCATCCTTCGTGTTATCTCTGCTGCCAAGGACGGCTATTACCCTTGGACCATCAGGGGAAGCGACGGAATAATGACGTCTGTATCTTTATTAGACTCTTCTCGAGTGCGCGTGTTGATTCCTTCTGTGGGGCTCAAGCATAGGAGATGGCGGACACGACACATACTGGGGTCTCGCTGACGGACTTGCCACCGAGAAGGTGGTGTATGGTCCCAAGCAGGGTGACGATAAGCAAAAGTGGGTCTTCGTACGTTATGTCAAGCCTCAGGAGCCACCCGAGGACAAACAGTAAATTGTCAATTCCAGTAACTACAGCTATATAGTGGCAGCGGGTTGTTGGACCTAGTAAACTCTGATAAAATCATAGTTGATTCAAAAGAATCTGCAGCACTTGATACATATGCGCAGACTCTTGCGTCGTTGATGGAACTTGAACTGATATCGATGGGAGGGCCAGAGTCAACCATAATTTGACATTCAACATCCCAAACAGTCATGCATTTGTCTCCCAGAGTTCCCAAACCCGCCTTGCACATCTTTTATTTTCTCGGATGAGTCAGTCGTCTGGTAAATTGTGAGATATCACCGAAGGATGATCGATGATCTTGCGATCCAAAGCACTGGGTTAATTAGAAAATCTACAAAAATATTATCATGACGATGCTCACGGACTATCTTCAAGATCTTACAAATTAAATTATCTGCCCGAGAGTGGACGCGACAAAAGTTCCAGTGAGTCACGTATACCAACCACGAGTACATATCCTGTTGCCGAGTTAACCATCGCATCCCTGAGTACTACTCGTCTACATCGAACCCTTGTCCAAGATGGGCCCCGCACCAGGGTCCAGGGATGACCTTACAAATCGTGTCCTCCCTCAGATGACGCTCTCAAAGCGATCAAACCCTTTAACGCAACCACTATCCCCTCCACCCTCAGATCTCACACCAGCCGAAAGGGCTGCTTGGCGATTTGGGGTACGAGGGAACGCGATCGGTGAGCATCAACGAACCAGAGCTCTGATAAGGATCGCTGAACCTGTGGCACTCGGGATCAGTGACCGGTGGATGTGGAGGCCTTGGGCTGGTGGCTGCCCGAGCAATCCTAGAACACGGAGCTTCGGGCGTATCGCTGTTCGATGTTAACCCCAATATTGCCAACGCAGGAATCCAAGACCTCATCTCCAGCTTTCCATCAGCTAAAGTCATCACCAAAGCTGTTGACGTGAGGGAGGAACAACGTGTACAAGCCGCGGTGGAAGAAACTGTGGCTGAGTTGGGAAGTGTTGATATCCTGCTGTGCTTTGCTGGCGTCGTAGCTTGCACACACGCCCTGAAGGTCAGTATCGATGAGTGGGGACGAACCTTGGATATCAACACCACCGGAAGTTGGATCTGTGCGCAGGCAGTTGCTAAGTCAGTGATCAGCTTGGAGTTCACGCGTCCTCTAACCCATTGTTGTCTAGGGAAATGGTAAAGCAAAAGACCGGGGGGATCATCGTGTTCACCGCCTCGATATCCGCCCACAGCGTGAATTTCCGGCAACCACAAGTGTCCTATAATGTATCCAAAGGGGCGCTCCTGCAACTTCGGAATTCCTTGGCGGCCGAGTGGGCACATTATGGTATCCGGGTAAACAGCATTAGCCCAGGTTACATGGATACCATCTTGAACGAAGGCGCTGGTCTCGAGGAAGCCAGGAGTATCTGGGCGTCAAGGAATCCGATGGGCAGAATGGGCGACCCTGCGGAGCTAATGGGTGCGGTCGTATTACTTTGCAGTCGTGCTGGGCGTTACATCAACGGGGCAGATATAATTGTAGATGGTGAGCTGCATCTTCACTAGCGCGATGTGCTAACACACGGTCAGGCGGTGGATCGATTTTCTAGCTAGTGTGAAGTGGAGATAGAGATTGTTCTCTCACCGCATTCTGGAGAAGGCAAACGATATTGATATTGCAGCACGTCATTTACCGGATCTGCTTGAGCCGCAAATGCGGACATTGTTGTTTAAATTTGCACGCCATCCAAGACGAATTTCTTGCGCCTTAAGTCCAATTGCACAGCAGCGATAAGCAGTACGCATTGGTTAGCCTTGGTTCGTCATCCCCCAGAAGACTGTCTGGCGACATCGATACAACCTGTAACGCAGAAAAAATGGTTGAGTTGGCGCACATGAACCTACGACTAAGGGGAGTAGCCTGGAACTCTCTATTCCCCAGCGAGGCGAGTAAGTGTCGATACTGCTGATATTGAATGGCGTCGGGAATTCATTTCGTGGTTCTGGAGGAGTCAAGAGTCCCTATCAGCTTCTTCATCAAGAAGAAGTTGCCTGACGAACATGGTATCATTGATGTGAGATTGGATAATGTTTTAGATTGTCATTGACTGGCAGGCGTGGGTCATCGTGTCTTCATAGAAGTTCTCTTTGCAGTGGGATGAATGCGGCCAAGGGCCATCTTGTCAAAATCAGATGAGTCAGCTCGTTCAAGTTCAGTGAAATAGCTCTTCCGACGAGGGAACGCAAGTTACTACCTTGAAATCGATACCACAATTCTTTTCTGAACCCTCAAGTTGTCGACACAAAATCGACAACTCTCTGAAAGTGACATTGACATCAAAGACAGCGACAGTGTAACCGATACAGGATCTCACGTAACCTCTGGCCTCGACTCCCAGAAGCCACGCCTGTAGTAATAATGATGGAAATCCTGTGTCGGAAGAAGACGCATCGAAGGGCTGCCGAACAACGGTCGACTGACCAGCGATGGTTCGCTTGCTGCCTCTGGCTTTTGTTGAATAGCGTCGTGACAAGCTCCAAACTTTCTTGGGCCAAATGATGCCACCGTACCGTGTCAAATGACATCGTCATTGTCAAGAGATGTCAAGTTGCCGATCGGTTATGGCGCTTAATCCAGTTGCGTGGAGATAAGTCTTGGAGGCTTGATCATTCATGGAGGATATCTCCGAAAAGCTCAACTTTACCACGCAAGGGAAAGTCCAGGGTTGATCACCCAGACAGGGTTAGCCTCACATGCAGCCTTGAACGAGATCTCTTTGCCAGAAAGCAAGGTAAGCGGAATCCCTAGCCTTCTTTACCATCATCTGCCTGTTCTGATCAACAACCCGTGCAACGCCTCAGACCTTGGGTAGGACATTGCCATTTGTTCGCCTTGGAACAACTCTTGATCGTGTTTCTGCGATTGCGGCTCACTGTCACTGATTCCACGCTCATTTGCCACCACACTCATTCAAACTTTTCACGAAAATGTTCACTCCTCCTCCCTCCCCTCTTCCTCTTTCCATGCGACAAGCTTCAGCCAGCCAAGGACGTGCTGATGCTTCGAACGGCTCTCTAACGGAGCACCAGCCTCCACAGAACACCCCCATCTCAAATTCAAAAGAGAAGTTTCGTCGCTCAATCCTTGGGGCTGTTATTCTCATTCCCCTGGTTCTCATATTCATTGCCGCAACGACCCGTTCTCTGACGCATCCCGCTGCCCTTGACCTGTTCTCAGCGGACGGCGATCACAAGTGGTCAACCTGGGCACGGGTGGCGGACTGGTCACTCCACGAGCGGCATGGTTTCAACACTAGACCATCGCTCCTGGACTCGTCTTCACATTCCCTTGTACGACGCAGCATCCCACCTGCTTCCCCAACGGTTCCCGCAAATCCGGTGCTACCCAACCCATTCCCTCAACCTTTTGATACCACGCTATCAGCGAATTTCTCGGACAATGCTTGCTACAACTTTTTCTTGAATATGACAGCGTCAGAAGCATTCCGTTCTTGTAGGCCGTTCTCATTGCTGATCACTGCATCCCATGCGTTCGAAGAGGTAGTTTCAGTTGTTGAGTAGTGGGAGACATGCTGATCGTTTTTCTTCGCCTGACCAGGCTCAAAACGACATCAATCTGATGAACACCGATGTATGGGGCACTTGCAATACGGCTATATCTCAAAGCCAGTGCGACGCTAACATGGCGTGGTTCGCGTCAACTCTGCAAACTACCTGTCGAACGGACCTCGTTAATCAAGTCATCATGGCCGTGGATACTCTCACTGGTAAATTTCAAGTAGTCGGATGACCCCCTATGTTCCCTGATGTTCCATGAATGTTGCAGCGTTGTATGCATACGATTTGATGAGAAATGCTGCTTGTCAAGTTGATCTAGCAACGAACTCGTATTGCATTGTCGAGGCCGTCGCGAATTCGGACCCCTCGAGCTATTGGTTCTACCAACTTCCTCTCGGACAGCCGCTCATTCCGATCACGAATGGTGCTTGCAATGAGTGTACGAAATCCTTGATGGCAATGTATGCCTCAGCACTCGAAAGTACCAATGGCACAGCTCTTGGCGCTCTGTCCCAAACGTACTCCGCCGCTGCAGAGAAGTTGAACAACGTTTGCGGCTCAACGTACGCAAAGACTACCGCTGTATCGAGCTCCTCGACGCTGGTCAACGCCAGTGCATCAACCTCGTTGGCGTTATTAGCTGTGCTTCTCTTCGCAGGCGTGTCGTTCTAGATTGATTTGGTCATGGCTCGGTGAGATTTCTTGGGTTTGGTTGATTCTTTTTCCGGGTCACAGGGGATCTAGGGTTCATTTGGAGATCTACGGGTCTGTCGAAACTGGCGATCATAGTTTCTATTCACATTAACTTATTAGTCCTTGTTGTCGTCAATTCTTCGATCTGCAAACCGTGGGTGCCGTCCAATGAACAACACGCTATGGCCAAATGGGCGTTCGCTGTACGAGTGGAGTTAGTTGATATCTCCCAGAGCAAACGAAATGACAGGCAGCTGACTTGTTGACCATTGTGAGCTCAGCATGACACGCGAGAGTCCGGAGACAATACTCGGATATAAATTCGGCTGATGCTCTGAGCCTTTGAATACTGTGACTGAGTTATATTTGACTCAATTTGACACCACTGACATGGCTTGCTCGTCCTTGACCTCCCAAACGCTTTTTAGTTTACGGGTCTACGAATGCACGATGGCCAGCGCCCATTTCTCTCCAGCCTGGCAGTTGGGAGCATTTCCATAAAAAGGTAAAATAGTACGTAACCTTGTGAAACAATCCAACAGCTGGTCCCGTCGATCCATCTTCGAACTCTCGAAACGTCGACTGGGACAACAATCAATCAATCAGGGGGTTCAGAATTGTCCATCGTCTGTGTTACATCGCGCAATGCCTCGTCTCCGTGTGCTCGCTGGTCCATCACCGAATAACCTGGTTTCCATCACCAACATTGTGAACACAGGGAAGGCATTCTCTGTCTCCTCCGATCGATTCGAGGGGGAAATTGCGATATTTGTCAAGAATTTTGTTGATCCGAGCGGAAGACAGTTGACTAGCGAGTACTTTGAAAGGGACGATAGGAAGGGCATAACTTGGAGTATTCAGGTTCAAGGTGTGTATTGTCACAGGCTGAGAGGGTCTCTCTGTAGTCTTGCTCACATTCCGGATTGTGCTCGTGGCTTTCACAGGCAGGTTCTTGCAACCTCATTCAACAGATGATATCCTCTTTGGCAATATCTTCGAGAAGCGTTTGAAGCTCCCTTGGGGCGCTGGTGCGGCTCTCAAGTTCATGCAGTGAGTTTGTCGCATTTATATATACGTGCTGGACTGATTTGGGATTGTCGAGATTCATTGATCCGACCTTGGAGCATAACCTTACATCGACTTCGAAGCCGTGGGCGCTTTCACCCCTGATTGCGACAATGCCTCATTTTGCCCACGAGAGACTTGATAGGCTAGACAACGGACAGATATATAAGAAACACGACCCGGAGTTGGCCCATTTTCCACCCCCTATTTCAATATCAGACGATACATCGCAGCTTTGGGCGGCCTCGACTTCACGTCCACCTGCTTCATTATCCAGCGCATCGTTATTAACCTCGTGGTCGTCGAGCTCGGATAGATCTCATGCATCCACCATGTCATCCCTGCGAAATAATGTTAGCAACGTTTTGAAGATTTCCTGGGCCAAGGCACATTTGCGGCACAGGGGGCTCTCAAACGAAATGGCCTTTCGGACCCCTGGGGAGCGCAGGTCGTACTTTAGCAGCGTGCAACATCGACAGGAAGTGGTTTTTGGACCCCAGGTGGGTTTCCCCGGTGTGAATTGCACACGGTTGGTTGATGTCTATCTACTAGGATCTCATCGCGATGGACTTTTGTTATGGCTACCTCGAGTTCAGCCCGACGTTGTCCCTTCGTCTTCCGGGCGGGATCTCCTTTGATCTAATTAAGTACTGGGACAAACACCCCGTCAGGTTCATATGCTGCGGGCGCAGGAAACCTTCTACACAAGACGAGACCCCTGCAGATCCTGTGGGTGATGCCTTTTGGTGTATTTCATTTGAGGAGGGGGAGGATGACGATGATGAGCTCAGCGAACCCACGGGAGAAGACTACCTACGGACGGTTGATTAACTTAGTTTTAAATGAGATCTGCTGTACTACTATTGATCTTTGTATCACGCTTAGGTTTAGGGGTTATTGACCAGTTTTGTAATCTTACGTCGCGTTGACATTGCTTGCCGGTCGCTGTCTTGTTGGAAACTGACCCTGCTCCTCCCCGTTCGGTTCATTCCTGTTCATTACTTCCATCTTTACAGCTTATTATGATTCAGATATGTCGTGCTGAGGATGGCGAATCTTTCCAAGTGAGTATACCTTGTCACCTATCCAAACACCCGCTGAGCTCCCCTCAGGTCAGTGCCACTCTCCGAGACATCGAAAGGTGGGCTGAGCTTTCGGTTGTACCCAACCCAGCTGACGTCAATCACAGGAGAGGTAGTCTAGAGTCCTTCATCCACCAAGCGATAGGCGTGGATCAAGATGCCATCTTGGCCTACCTCTCGGACGGAACACGTTTACGAACAGATAATGTCCGCGAACTAGTTGGTGCTCATGACCAGGTATGATGCTGGTCATCTATTCAGTAGATACTCCAGTGCTTATTCCACCAATGCAGACCATTTATGTATTCAACAAGCACTATCTCGATATCGACCTCCCTGACGTGCTGAAGGAACTCAGGGTGGAGCCTCCATTGCAGCTCCCAATAGAGGGTACGCCTCACTTTCAAGTAGTTTTTACACTCCTCACATTCCGGTATAGAAGTACTCTCCACAACACCTCCATACAGACCTTCACAGCTCGCAACGCAATACCTCCGCAGTGCTCACGTTTACCTCGAACACATAACTCACACGCTCGCAACTCTCCATCGACAACATCAAGCCGTCCAAATTGCATGCAGTAGTTTGGACCTCAATACCCTTGACATCACCGACGTGTTTGAAGGCATAACGGGTTCTGCCACCAAGGATCTCCAACGACAGACGTCTTTACTAACTACAGTGGATGCTGACCTTGATATCATCGATCGCGTGGAGGTACATATTGAATTTATGTCCCCCGCAACCAGAAAGGCGATCGAGAATGGAGAGAAACCGCGAATGCTTAGTTCTTATGTAGCCAAGGATAAGATGAAGATAGTAGCAGACGGATGCGCACGAATTCACAGTAGGTGATAGCATATTGGTATTGTGAGCTGATAGACTCACACTCACGTCTAGATGAATTACGAGCACAATATTCGGAAACCGAGAAGGCTGTGAGTCGGTTGACTGCTGGCACGGACATCGTTCGGTCGACTGTCGCAAACATCAAGTAAGGTGCAGCCCGCTTAGTATTGAATTGCTATTGATACGTTGCAGAATTATCGAGGATGCAGAGGCCTCTGGCAGAATGTTTCATGATGCTTTTGACAAGGCGTCAGAAATAGCCGCGGCAATTGAGAGCCCAGCTACTAACCATGACGCACTGATGCAAGGTAAGGTGGATGGGTGACTTGTTTAACAGTGACTCATGACAGTAGAGCTCAAACAGCTCGACAGAGTTTTGAGGCAAGAGGTGGAGATTATTACGCGTGCGAAGGTATGTCAATTTACTGTTTACAGTGACACGTGAGATAAATTGCATTTCAGAATGATTATACCGAGCAATGCATGGGCGTGTTACGCCGTATCAGCACATTAAATATCGATCTTGTCCAACTCCCTACGGCTCTTTCACAGTTGCAAACCAAATTGCGGACCAAGACCAATTTCCTATATATCCAACGCCTTCATAACATGTTGTATTCGTATGGTGCCACAATTATCGAGATAGTACGGCGCAAGGAATTTGGTGGGTATATTTCTGAGGAGGATCCTTCCTTTGTGCTTGACCTTGGCGAATAGCGCGATTTTTCTATCAACGGGCGCAATCAATATTGGAGATCATGGCAAAGCTGTCGTGGGTTGACGTCCTTCTATTTTCCGCTGCGTGAATTAACTTCCATGTAGCGCAAGCGAAAGGAAGCGTCGTCAGGTATACCGCGGCGAGGTTCACGGACAACTCCCTTTTGATGCTCGCGGAATGGATGATCCCGTACCTACCATTGATTTTTCACCCGCTGGGGGCAAGGATTCCGCCTACTCACTCGAGAGAGAAGATGTAGATGGTAAGTGGAATTTCCGAAGAACAAAGAAAGTGATTCACAGGTAGTCACAGCTTTCCTCCAAATGATACATGACCTGGAGGAGTACGCGCGCTCAAGCCCTGACCCAGCTGTCCTGGGCTCCGTTCAAGAGGCACATTTTGCGCTCGAAATGCACGTTCAGCGAATGGATAATCTTGAATCTAGCTTCGACCGGATAGCCGAGCGCGCTCGTAGGTTCCTCGTTTGTAATATCGTGTGTTCTCTGATGTGTTGTTGTAGTGCTTTCTGCTTCTCGGTTATCGGCATCACGAAGGAAACGTACGTCCTTTCTTCTTTGATTTGGGTGACATTACTGATGTCGGAGCAGTGTCAGAGGCGGATGAAATGGCTTTCCAAGAACTCGCCGAGCGGCTTCGTAGCTCGGAGGAAACGAGAGCTAGTCTCGAGCAGTCTATACATCGGGAACGTGCCGCTCTGCAAGCAGAAATTCACAAACTAAACAGGGACGTCCAAAACGCTGACCTCGTGACCCAATCGGAGCGCGAAAGAACGGATGGGTTGGAACGCGAGCTACATCAGGCGAGGGCGCAGATCGAGAGCGAAGGGGCGGCACGGAGGATTCTCGAGAGACGCAATGCGGAGCTGGCGCAGGATTTGGAGAACCAGCGTCGAGAGCGCGCGAGGGCGTTAAGTGATGCAACGGAGCAAGCAAAGGTGGCTGATGCCCTCCGACAAGAGCTTGCTCAAGTGCGTTCACAGGCGGAGGAGTACAAGGCGCTGGAGGACAAAAACGCATCCAAGGTCACCCAGTTGTTGGATGAACAGACGGTGACGCTTCGCAATCTCGAGGAGGCGCGGTCACGTGGAGAAGATCTGGAGGCTCAAATACGCATTGCCCGAGCAGAAAATAACGAGGTCCATCGGATGTTGAAGGGATCAGAGGTGGAGAAAGAGAGACTGCTGCGTGCTCAAGCTAACGAACACGACCGGATGCTACGGGATCACATTGCGGAAGCTGATGGTGATCGAGCCGTCTTGGAGCATCAGTTCTCAGAACTTCGAGAACGGTTGGAGGACGCCAATGTACAACTGAAGGAGGCACTGGCCAAGGTGGATCTGACGAACGCCGACGCAATGGGTCTTCGAGAAGAGCTGCAACGCCTGGAGCACGAGCTTCGAGAAGCCGGCCACATCGAACGAATACTGCGAGAAGACGTGGCAGCTGGACGGAACTTTCAGACGGATTTTGAGCAAAGTCTGGAAAACAGTTCACGTCTACTGGCACAGATGTTGGACGCCGCCATCGTGTTCCGAAACTCTCACTGCAGGGCACTTTCGATGGTCCAGGCCTATATCGTCCATCCCAATACGAAACAAGGCCAGAGCACTCACAATCTAGCGGATTCGGCCTTTTCCCCGACATTTCGCCATGGTGCTATTGCGGAAGAGCCCTCGCCCATTGACCCATCAGATCAACTTGATGCCTTGGAAACGCTGCGGGCTTTCGATCATGATCACTTCCTTGACGCCATCGCTAAGACAGGGACTATCATCCGGAAATGGCAGAAGCAGTGCAAGGAGTACAGGGAGCGTGCCAAGGGCAAGATATCCTTCCGAAATTTCGCCAAAGGTGATCTTGCGCTTTTCCTTCCGACCAGGAATTCTGTATCCAAACCATGGGCAGCATTTAATGGTGAGGATCCGTGTCATTTATCGTGCGAGCGTGTCTGACGCTTACGCGGTCTCTATGCGCGCAGTATCTTTCCCTCATTATTTTCTACTGGCTACTGTGCATCTAGCGGAGCAGTTGAAGAGTAGGGAATGGATTGTGGCAAGGATTACGTCTATCACCGAGCGGGTGGTTGATCAAAAGGTGAAGCAGAATAATTACTCGCCCTTGATTGAGCACCTCATTTTATTACAGGACCCGACCAGTAATCCTTATGGACTAGGCGACGGTATCAAGTATTACATGCTTGAGGTTGAGGACTGGACCCAATCCAGCCAAATCAACAAGCGCAGACCGAATCCAAGGAAGGCCTCGGCAGTTTCGGACCCAGAAAGCGAGAGGAAGACCAGTCAACTCACTCCTGAACGGCCTCCAATCCCCCCAGGCCCACCCAAAGCTGAGGTCGAGAACTCGTTTAGCGTCACACAGCCGCCTACTTCACATCTATTCCCCGTACGCCCTCGAGCGAACTCGACTCCTTCAGCGGGTCCTTCTTCGCTATCGCGTTTACTTGCGCAAGCGTCTCCCGAATCCCCTGAAGAATCTGCCCCGATGGTTATCCCCCCGTCCAACGCCAGGGAGCCTGAGCCTGAGCCCCAGTCCTCTCCACCCCCACCTCCGGCGACCCCGAAGCTACCATCTCCAGTACCTTCAGCACCTCAGAGCCAACCTCCTCTTTATGCACCCTCTCCATTACGACCGGGCTCTCGAGCATCTCGAATCTCCATCACCTCAAAGTTTTCCTCGGCCCGGCCACCAACTTTTGCCGCCACAAGCTCCCCAGCCTCTGTGAAAGCTGTAGCGACTACTGCGATGGCAGAAGTGACATCACCAACACCATTCCCGGCTGATCCGTCGTTGCTTGTGGGACCGCCGTCACCACAGGATTCACTGTCTGATGAGATGTCGAATTCATTGTCCAGCCGGAGACGGACAGCTTCACACCATATCCCGCGCTCCTCACCTTTGGGATCTGGCGCTCCGGCGACACAGCCCCAGCCTCCAACCGCGTCTAGCGCACTCGCCAGTTTGAGCACCTGGGTGGGTGCAGTCCCCTTCGGGAGAAGGAAGAAAGCCATGCCGATTCATCCGCCCCTATCAGAAACGGGCAACGGGCAAACTCATAATGATCCTTCAGGAAGCCACGAAGTATCGGCCAGCGAGATGCTAAAACGGATATAGACTTTGCCTATACCGATTGACGCGTCAAATGAACGTGGAGGATAAAAAATTTAGTGTTCTCGTTCCCACCGACGAAACGCTTTTTTTTGCCAGATCTCGGGTCTCATCTGTGGACCGTGATGACTTCGTTCTTCTTTCTTCCTCGTAGATTATGATCACATCGGATGGGCACTTGAATGCGCCAAACACTACGTACATAGCCTAGGTGTTCTCTCGAAGGGAAATGAAGGATTGTTGTAACACTGCAAATCACGGCCATGTGATATCACGCGAGATTGTCATTTTGGAAAGCAGACAGTACTGAACAGCCGACTGCCAAGCTGGCATGCGACTCGTACCTGGTGCGGACTTATTTTCAGCTTCGTGGGGATCCACAATACAATGACTTCATCTCTCCATTCCTGTTCGGTCTTCGTTCAGACCTGTGTTCTGGGGCTGAATCCAGATACCGGTGGTACGGCGACTGGTGGTCCTCCATTGTGTTATGAGGAAGTGCGGAGCGTGACAGTGATGGTATCATGTGGACCCAGATGGAGCCTGTGCCATGGGGAAACGTATACCTGTCCGGAGCTGCCAGGCCGGGCGTGCGGGGAATTTTCGGCAACTTAAGCTGCCAAATAATGTTCAATCAGCCCGGAATACCTAGGGCAAGACAGGGCAAGACCAGGAAATATCTCTTCCGTTCATTCAGAAGCAGCAACTAAAATTAAAATTGTCCTTTCCTTCCTTTTGGCCACGGTTGACGACGTCGTCATGCGAGGTCTGCGGTCTGAGACAGTGAAGGGGTCACAGGACACTAAAGCAGGCCTCAGCAGACCCCATGCTGCCTCAGACCAACCTGACCGCTCGATTGGCAAAACTGCTCAGCCGGCGCTGCCGAAGCGCTAGGCAGGCTTAGCGGAATATTATGGTTTCGTGAACGTGGATGTACACGTCGCGCCGTTCCTGGTCCACCTGCCTCACTTTGTTCGGTTTGAATTGTAGAATTCAGGTACAGTTGCTCAGAACTGGAAATCCCTCAATTCGACATTTGATGGGGGATATATGTGCGGGGTACCTCAGGAAAAACTCGAACACGCTTACCACCTATCGAGATTAATTCTCCGTGGTACGGCTATAAAACGAGCACCCGATTTGTCGCAAACCCCACCCCTCCATCTTCTTCGTTTTCTGGTCCTCTGATTCTAAGAAGATAACATGGGTGCCGGTGCTGCTCCAGTTGGGATTCAAGATACGGCGATAGGTCGCCTTATCGACCCTAAGAAGACATGGTACAACAACAGGCGGTGAGCGTTGATCAACACGGTTGTTCTTCGTGGTACTCATCCCCCCATGCAAGGCTTATCCTTCTCAATGCGTGGATTGTCCTCCTGTATGTCTCGGTGTACTCTCCGTTATCCTATGGTTTCTAACGATACTCTCGCACGTAGCTTGATCACATCTTCTACCAATGGTTACGACGGTAGTATGATGAACGGTCTGCAGGCTCTGACGCAGTGGGAGTCGGCTTTCAACCACCCAACTGCGGGGAAGTTGGGTTTGCTTAATGCTATTCAGGCAAGTCCATACATGGCGTACAGGCATTTCTTGTCATTGATCACGGCTTTACAGAACATCGGTGCTCTTGCGGGCTACCCTTTCGCCCCTTACATGTCTGACGGTATTGGTCGTCGTCGGACTGTCTGGTTTGGTGCAACTATCATGTGCATTGCTACCGCCATCCAAACTGCCTCTCAATCTGTTGGAATGTTCATCGGTGCTCGTTTCTTGATCGGGTTTGGTCTCACTTTCGCAGGTCAGCCCCGTAATGGAATGTTTAGCAATTCATGGCACTGAGAAAGTTTCTAGCTAACGCCGCTCCGATGTTGGTCACGGAACTCTCATACCCTTTGTATCGTGCTCCTCTGACAGCTCTTTACAACTCCCTTTGGTATTCCGGTGCTATAGTGTCCGTTATTTCACGTGACTATATCCACTGGAATTGTCAAATCTCACATCACATTGACAGTGCCGCTTGGACTACCTATGGGTCGTTCAGGATCAACAGCACGTGGGCATGGCGTCTGCCGTCCATCTTGCAAGCTTGCCCCTCAGTCATACAGTTCGTCTTGATCTGGTTCGCGCCGGAGTCGCCACGTTGGTTGGTCAGCAAGGGGCGCGAAGCAGAGGCCTTGCACACGCTTGCATATTACCACGCAGATGGTAATGAGTAAGTGATCATTGGCGTGATTTTGGATGTCGCTAAGTTATATCCTGCAGACAAGACCCTCTCGTGCAGTACGAGTTCGAGGAAATTAAGGCGGCTATTACGTTCGACCGTGAAGTCGCTTCGAACATCGGTTGGAAGTCGCTCATCGCAACTCCCGGTAACCGCAAGCGCATGCGTATTATCGTTGCTATTGCTTTCTTCTCTCAATGGTCAGGGAACGGTCTCGTTTCATACTACCTTAACCAGGTCTTCACTATGATCGGGATCTCCGGTACGGGCGAGCAGCTTCTCATCAACGGTATCCTCCAGATTTGGAACTTGGGATGGGCGGTGTTCGCATCCTTCATGGTCAACCGCCTTGGTCGTCGTTTCCTCTTCCTCACTTCTGCCGGCCTCATGACTCTTTTCTACATGGCACAGGCCATCTGCTTCTCCCAATACGCTCAACACCAATCTCCCGCCGCTGGACATGCTGTCATCGGGTTCATTTTCCTCTTCTACGCAGCGTATGACATTGCATTCACGCCGCTTATTGTGTCCTATACGGTCGAGATTTTACCTTACAACCTCCGTGCCAAGGGTTTCAACATTTTCAACTTTGTCATTTCGCTTGCCCTCATTTTTAACCAATACGTCAACCCCATCGCGTTGGCCAGCCTCGGATGGAAGTACTACGTGAGTTTCGACATTCTATTTGAATGCTACCATGCTAATTCTGCCGCATAGCTCATATACGTTTGCTGGCTTGCGGTTGAATTCGTTTTCTTGTTCTTCTTCATCGTTGAAACCAAGAACCGCACGCTCGAGGAGACCGCCGCCATTTTCGACGGAGAGGATGCTCTCGAGCAGATTACCCGCAAGGCAGAGGGCCACGAGATTCGCGAGGATCGCTCCGAAAAGCCCTCACTTGGAAATGAGAGTGCGTAAAGCGCTCCCTCCTTCATCTCTCATTTCCGCCATCCGAGTCATACCCCTGTGATGTGCTAGTGTGTACTTGGATTTTTCCATTATGTTTTTGATACCTTACGACATTCGGATGGTTGTAGACAGTCACGGTGTCTGCCTGCTCTGCCTCCCACATGTAAGATAGTGCACGAAAATCTTCATCACGTCATGCCTCACTTATCTTTTCGCCCCTCTGGCGTATGAGTCGATCACCACGCCGAAATGACTCCCCAATCTGAGCCCTAGAGGTTTCGGTGAATGTCGGGTTCCCCCTTCATACTGCAGGTACGAGGGCTAGCAGGGGCTAGCATGATGCCATGATCGGCTCTCGGAATGGTTTTCCATTGATCAAACACCGATAATCGGCAAATTGAACCATGTGGGGTGCCCCCATGATACTTACCCTTCTATTCCATAACACTATGTATGCATGAAGGGTTTCTCCGTGTTGCCTCCTGACCGTATCCTACCATACCACATGGACAGCGGTGGCATTCGGCAATCAATTGATGTAAGCTGTCAGCCTCTCAACTTGCTGGGCGAGAGCTTTTACTTTTACCCCTTTGCCCCTCCGCTATTATTGTGGCTTGCAAATTTCCGACAGCTTGGCGACGAGTAAAGATCATCGTGCGGACCTGCCCCGGAGCCACTGCCTGTGCAAGTTCAAGATATCGAACAATTACGCAGTTGGATCGCGACCGTGACCATGCGGGCCGCATGGTGTTAAACCCCGATGGGGTGTCCTATGTTGGATATGTATACGTATACCTACTTACCTTAGCAGGTGAGTTTCTAACCACCAATGACATAGGCTCCGCTCAGGACAATGATCGTGCATCATCTCAGTCCTCTGGCTAACTTCATCGCGCTGTCGCCTCAACCCGGTTCGTGGGTTCCTGTAAGGAGTGAAACCATTGATGTCCTCGATCCGATTTCGTCGTCTATCCGTGCCTCCTCCAACTTGAAACATGCCACTGTCGAGAATCACGGCATGCGTGCGTGCGTGCCCGGCGCCCGCATCCCCTCACATCAGACATACGGCTCATCGCGAGCGGCGAAACATTTGGGTCCGCGTCAGACTCGGGAGCACTGCTAGATTTGATGTAAGAACCCAAATTGGCGATTGCGGGTCTATCTTACACCCACCTAGCTAGAAGGTAGCCAAGTGACGGGAATTCCGGAACAGTCGCGGTCACAGGAAGAGGGCACGCCGCAACGATGCAAGGAACCACAAGTGCGTCGTGAGCGGCGTTCCTCTCCACCGACTCGCTGATCTTCCTCTTTGCTAGTACTGTATATTTCCTGTTCTTGGACGTGGCGGCCGTTGTGGTCTTATCACGATTTGCCCATCATGGAGCATTATATGTGGGCCTCGACAGGCGCGAAGATGTAGCTGGCTCGCACTCGAAAGGGATACGTCCTTCAAACCGGTCCCCGAGTATTCCATGTGCACCACCACATCTCCACGCATCCACTCTTGTCGCGCCCCCAGCCTCACGTCTCAAAAAAGGGCCCGGGACACGTAACACTGTGGGTTATCGAAGCTCCTCAACTGGTTACAATATTCTCTGTCACCAGCTGTGGATTTTCCATAACCTCACTCGTTGACTGCTCAGCTTGCCCCACCTATCGTATCTGGTGTTGCCTGTCGGCGTCTCGTATCGCACAGACGTGGTATGTCCTCTTGCGTTTGTAGTCATCATTGGAGTCATGACATCAAGTGATTTTCATATCTACACCCCATCACAGGGTCATATCATCGCATATCACCCGCACGTCGCACGAGGTACGTCCTCCAACCCTTCGAGTTACTTAGCTTCCATACATGGACCTGCTCACCAAGCACCCGGCCCTACATCTCGCCGACGCATGAATTGGCGCCATGTCAGAGTCGGTATGGACCTCAAAGCTTCCTTTCTGTCCTGTTCGCTCCAACTGATACACCCGCCCGGATTCAGAGTCTCCCCATTTCTAGATCGATCCCCGTCTGATCTCGAGGATCCCAACCACAAATCCTACCTTTCCAGCCAAACTCATTAAGTCAATCTAAACATATTATGCTCCAGTTGCCGCCGGATAGCGTCCACCCACGTGACGTGCGTACAGTGTAAGCGATCGATCGATGATGTGTTGAGCGTCACCATCTGCTGACTTCTCCTGTTTGTACGTCCGTCCCCGCGTCATCGGATGACGCGTCTTCGACGTTCTCTCCTATTCTCTCTCCGCTTTTGTTCGCTGTACGGTGTTCTCCGTTTTTTCAGCCTTTCTCACTTCGATTTTTACGTTGTTCAACGCAGCAATCTACAACTATTCTGCTGGGAAGAATTACTGGAAACACGACGGTTTTCTCCCCCTTCCTAACTTCCCCCGTTTCCCCCTTCTGTTACATTCAATCCCTTTCACCTGTGACAGTAGGTCTGTCTCTTATACTATATTGAGGGGACAAGGCAACCAAATATCTCGCAACGAAACAGCCAACAGATGGACGAGAGGAATGTAGGAAAAAAGAGCAACTGACGGCAACGACATATGACGCTTTGGATTAACGATAACCACTAGGGGATGTTCGATACGTGTTGTCCTCTTAAAACCGTCTTCGCGCCCAGAGTTGCAAGGGAAAACGAGAGGCATTTGGGTGTCTTCGTTATACGGAGAGAGAGGGGTCAAAAGTCCAAGAGTGAAAGGAAGTAGATTACGTAGGGAGTGTTGGTCGTAGTGATCGTTTCCTCCTTTGCCCCGGGATACCCACGCGAAAAAAACGGGCCCATCCTCCGTACCTCGCCTCACAACCAAATGCCCCACTACGTTTGTTCCGTTTCATCTTGACAGGCCTCTTGCAAAGGATGTAAGTGAGCTAAAATGCGAGTAGTGCCGTGGTCGTTTCCTCCGTCATTGTAGACCCTTGTTCGACGAGATATTTGCCAGCCACAACCAGGATAACCGAGAGAAAGAAACACAAACACAATTGAAGAAGAGAAAAAGAAATAAACATGAGAGCTGGGTCGAGAAAGACAAACGCGAGGTTCATCCAACTCAACCAGTTTTGCTATTTCCCTTCTTCTGTTTGCGAGGTGGTGTAACCGGTCGTGCCATGTTCATGCCGCCATATGGGTACTTGGCCTTCTTCTCAGCGGGTTTGAGGATCTGGCGAAAATGTGTCATTATGGGGGACTGATCACGTGATACTACCCACTTGGAAGGAACACAACAGGGTCTCATCCACGCTCATCATGGCACCTGCATTGTCAAACTCCCCGCAATAATTTGGTGCTGAGAACAACGTGACAAGATGCCGCTTTGCAAAAAATTCGTAACCATCCTCCACGACCTGCAAAGAATCGGTTGATCGGAGCCGATCGGAGATGTTAGTGCGGCCCTACGTACCTGATGTGCTCTGCAGATGAGGTCCATGTCATGTTTCTGCAAAAATCTCGAGACCACGTCTGGACCGAACGTAAACGAGACTCCCCGGTCGTTCTCTGACCACCCGGTGATGTCTTTGTCTGGGTCTGACCATAGAAGGTCACAAAGCAACCCTAGATCATCGCGTGAGATGGCGTGGCCAACGCATACAGGAAGTGGACCCACCTGTATCGGGAACGTCTGTCGGTCTCATGACCCTACGTATTTGCTCCATTGATTGAAGATCGGGGGACAATCCGCCGTGCATGGTGAATATCTTCTCGTCGATGATGGCGGCGATGGGAAGGCAATTAAAGCAATCAGTAAACGTTTTCCATAGCTTGATGTTGTACCGCCGTTTGCCTTGGTTTCAACCATCAATATCGAGGACGCTTTCAGGGGAAGGAGAAAAGGGCGGCGCACATTCGTCATAGAAACCGTAAATTCGGTTGATACTTGCACACTCATGATTGCCACGTAAGATGAAGAAGTTTTCGGGGTACTTGATCTTGTATGCGAGGAGGAGACAGATGGTTTCGAGGGATTGCTTACCCCGGTCGACATAGTCACCGAGGAAGAGGTAGTTTGCTTCTGGAGGGAAACCTCCGTATTCGAACAATCTCAAGAGGTCATAGTATTGGCCGTGGATGTCACCTGTGAGATAATTGCAGTGGCATGAGTCATCAACCCCAAAGTCGTACGATGGCAAGGACGTACCACAAATCTTGATGGGTGCCTCTAGTTCCAACAGAATCGGCTGGTTTATGAAGATTTCTCGTGCTTTTGTGCAGAGATATTTGATTTCGTATTCTTGTAGTTGCACAGGCTTGCCGGGTCGGTTTCCACGGACTACAAAAAAAAAAGAGTGGCAAAATCAATAGTGGGTTCGCAAGGCTAGAATGTGGGTTGCGGAAGGAACACGCTGGACTCTCGGAGGACGTATGATTGCTCCATGACATGTTTTTTTTTTCCATCACCCATGCCACCAACCTCAGCACCGCCCAACATGCTGTGGTCAATGGTAGTAGCACAACGCCCCGAATTCCATCCTCTGAAGCCTAACTCAAAAGCCTGCCAGGGACCATCCTGATGAGGTCACATGTGCCATTGTCGTGCCACGTCCAAAAAGAAGGAATGAGTCAGAACAGGAACATCCCACCCACCTTCCAACAACCGGTCGATGACTGAGTCCAAATCGATCTCCGTCGCAGAATCGGCCATGATGCAAATTCGTGTTCGATAGGTTCAAGACGTTGATGTGAAGAGCGGGTCACGGGCGTGGTCGTTGTTGGGTGGAAAAAAAGAGGTCGCGGACTCGCAATAACGTTGATCCTTTACGGCTACGCTGTTGATAATTTTGTAGGGTCTGAGTGTAGGGTGGGGCTGGTTTGTTTGGTCGTTGGTCGTTGGCTGTCGTTGGCTGCCAGAACAGAAAAGAAAAAGGGAGAGAGAGGGAAATCGATGGTGTTGGATGCGGATACAAGATAACAGCACGAAACTCGTCTACTGCTAGTCCTCAAAAATCCGTGGGAATATCACATCCACCCCTCAGATAACTACCACTGTAGTACCACAAAATACAACTTGTACAGCGAGAATAGTCCGATAACAGTGAGACCATCATCCAAGTCGGTGGGGTGCAACAGATTCAGCCTGCTGCCCCGAATCCTCGACATGCGCACGACGCGCACGACGCCGCCGCCGCCTAAGTTTCAGCGTAAGCGGTCTCAAGAGTAACCCCAAACATAAGACAAGACCCACCTCGGAAACATAGGCCCCCTTGGCATCGACCGTTGATCGAGGTCCAAAGCGATATTAGTCCCAGCATGAAGTCCCTACACAAATCGAAAGAGTAAAATACTCATTCATCAGCGCCATCTACCCCCATCTTAGCAAACACCATACCTCGATCCACTCTACCACCGAAGGTACATCGGATGCTTGCAACAAAAACTGCTCCCCTTCTAACCGCACCCTAATCACATTCTTCCTCTTCAGATAATCGTTACCCAATCCACTTTCCGCGTGTTGGAGGGTATATGCTCGTATCAGATCCAACTTGCGAGGTTGCGGAATCTCCCCAGCACGCCACTGTAATTGGCTACTTGACCCTGGTAAGAAGCTCGGTCGAGAAGCAGAACGTGGTTGTGGAAGAGGCGATGGTTGAGCCACTGGCGTCGTGCGACCGTTGGACCCATCCGAGTCCGCGAATAGGGAAGAACGACTGCTTTGGATGTCGACGGGCAATAACTCGGGGACACGGGAAGCAGGACGATTGGGAGTTTCAGCCCCACCCCTCGAATCGGACCGAGTCGTGGTCGAACTCCGAAAGGGTGAAAAGAAGCTGGCACCTGACATGCGCTTCCTTGACCTTGGATTCGTCGTCGCCATCGACGACTGAGACTCGCTCCGTGATCTCGTCTGTCTCGCTACGGGAGTGACAGACATCGAGTGTGACGAGGACGTTATTGGCGCCGGCGTCGGGGGAGGCCGATCCATTCCCAGTTTCGACGGCTGTTCAAATTGTTCTTCCCTCTTCCGTGGTCGAGGAACGCTGGTGGTAGGCGAGGCTGCGTCACCAACACCCACACGCTTCTCCCACCAATCTCCGAGAACACCCGCACCACTCGCGCCAGGTGGACCCTTGTACACTCGGAAGGTAGTCCCCTCCAACTCGCATACGACACGTCTCCACTTGCGGTCCTTGGCTTGTACCCCAGGAGAACTGAACTCCAGCTTCCGAGGCATAATCGCAAGGAGATAAAGGGAGTTGCTATACGGCGGGAGTCGTTCTCGCCCTTCATCTTCCCGAGGCGAGACACGGTGTTCCTTCGTTAAAGGATTGAACGTAGGGTATGGTGGGGGATCCGAAGTGGGGTGAAAGCTAGGCATTGATGTGCGCCTGAGGAGACGTCCAATCGCTTCTGTCTCGCTTTCATCTGAATCCCCATTGCTCTCGGCAGTGTTTCCGGTGACAGACGGTGCATTGGACCGAACTGTATCCCGAGACTTGATACGGTGCAGACCACGCTCAGCCCGACGTGTCGAACCGACGTTGATCATACTCCGAGAGGCAGCGCGGTACAGACTCGGCTTACTCTCCAGCCGACCTCCGGGTATCAGAAGGTCAGGGTTCAACGTATTCCGCAAACGAATATCGTCAACATTGGGTGTACTGGGGGAGAAAGGATGCAGCGTCGAAGGCGAAGCATCTTGTCCTGGCGACATCTGAATCGTATACGCATACGTCTCGGAGAAGAAATACTTGTCAAGGTTCGGACCCGAAAAGTTGCTTTGTGGAGACACAGGTGTGATGGGACTCGCAATGGGAGAGTCAGAGTCCTCCCTCATGCGCCGTTTCTGCGCGGCCTTGAAACCTTGAAGCACGGACGGACCAGCGCTGGGGGGTTCTTCGTCTTCGTCGTCACTTTGATGGACATTCAAACCATTGACCTGCTCCTCTCCATCATCCACTTCCACTTCTCCTTCCTCAACATCGTCTTCGTCTGAATCCCAAAGCGTCGCATTCTCGCGATCAGCTTCCACGTCGGTATCACGATGCCCATATCTAGACAACGAAGGCATACTCCTCAACGGTATCTTCGTCCTCGGGGTCACAATCGGTGTAGGAGCAGGTGGAGGTAACGCAGGGAGGTTGAGTATCGGCATAGGATGTCTAGTGATAATAGAAGGCGACAGTCTCAGTCCACGTTCTGTCGTCACGCGAAACGGGGGTGGTTCTGAAGTACTCGGATGACGTGTCAAAGCGGGTGGTTCGAGCACGGTCTCTGAAGTAGACGCTTCTGGAGCGAGCCGAGACTGGGATTCTAAAAGAGAAAGAGAAGTTGACTCGGAAGATATCGACGGTGATGGGACGGTCGATGGTGTCGTCATAGGGTCATTTATATGGAAAGAGGTATTCCCCGAAGGTCGTGGAGTATCGTCGTCCCTATGGACGTCTTCCCGCGTCGTGGGCTCACGTACAGGTTCGAGTTCTTCCCCGGGTCTGGATTCAGGGGGGAGAACGACCTGTGGGGAGAGTTCGGGACTTGACAATGATGAAAATTCGGGTGTGGAATTGGAGGATCGGGGTGGTTGGGGTGGTTGTTGGAGAACGACGTTGAGGGAATGATTGGGTCGTAAGAACAAAGGCGCTGGCGCGAGCGCGTTCCCGAGAACATCATCTCGTACTTTAGTGCAGATAGCAGCCTGTTCACTACAAAACAAAGGCGCAGCTCCACGTCCTGCAAAGGTAAAATCGACGGGAGGGGTGGGCAATGACTCCCAAGCAGAGTATCGTCTATGTCGGACTACGGGCGAGTTACCACTCGTGGAAGCGTCTCGTGAGGAGTCATCGGTGTCCATGACTGGATTAGGTTCGGCCCTAAAAGCGATGAGACGAGATATGTCTGGCTTACGAAGGAGGTTTATGGATGAATGTGCACGTTGGTAGTCATGGGTGGGAGACATCATCGTCTCTCTCGATTTCTTGTGTCCTCGTGTTCGCAACCCTAGCTTCTTGAAAAAGAGGATAGCCCGAGACTGACGATAGCAAGACAGACAACCAAAGTAGTCGAATTTCAAACTGGACTGCAGGATGCAATGAACGGGATCCTACCTGTAATGGCGGCGAGCGCAACGCTGTTGGCTCACGAGATGGGTGTTCCATTGTAGTGGTCGAAATGAAAGGAAAGAAGGATCCAAGGGATCGAGCGCTATCTGAAACCTGTCCAACACGTTTTCGAGGAGCCGAAACTAGTTTAGTCAATTTCCGATGCGGTGAGTTCTCAGATGGTATGCCCGGGCCAGCTCACTGTCAACGTCACGAAGCTCGGAGACAGATCGAGGTCCAGTGTCGATGTTCTGACCAGGTTCTCGAACAAGCCGAAAGACGCAAGTCATCATGGGGTGAGTTTGCTCCCAGAGAAAACAGGTGGAGAGTCCAAGTTGAAATGGCAGGTTTCGGTTACTATAACTTTCCGTTCTAAACTTGTTCATACATGACAATGAGTGTAACCGAACAAAGCCTTCTGATTGATGTAGCCTAATCCCAGTGCTACTGAACTGCCAAAAAACACGGTGACCATCGCGACCCGCTGTGCGCAGCACTCATATCAGTGCATGATGCCCCAGTTCAGCATACGTAAACATCCCCGAGGTTAGCGGGTGCCACATTGCAAACCAATTGTAAGTTCTAAAACTTGCAATTGCTGACAAGCTCTATGCGCATGCACTGCTAGTAATTACAAGTCGCACGAATGTCAAATTCATGTGGATCCTCGAGCCCTCACTCCCTCTTGAAGTTTCCTTGAGCTGCTAGGTAGCTGGTTCTGTTCGTAGCGCTGTGCCCTATAGTTCAGTATCTTATGACCCTCATATGTGATCGCGAGGCACAGCCGAATTTACAGCAGTCGGTATGGCCGGGCCGCCCTGTTGACTCTGCGCATGATAGTCTAGGACCATTACTATGCTTCCAGATCTTATGGCTCTACGCCCATGAGAAAACCCAACAGCTAACGCGTCCAAAGAATGTCCCCGTCCCAGTGGGAATGCCCACCGTGTTTTCTCCTGCCGGCAGCCCATCTTCAACAATATTTGCGGGTCGTTTCGGAGGGCCTTGGACCTGGAGGCTCTTACCGATAAAAGCCCGTGTGCTCAAGTGTGTTACGCGTGTCTTCTTCGCTGCATATATATCATACTCAGCTATCCCGATACTTTTTATCGCGCTTGTAGGCCAGATGTTTCGCTCAAAGACCGCCGCAAATTATCGATTTTATTGGTTGTAAAGGCCAAGCGTCGATCAAAACCCGTTTTGCTTAGAAAAAGCCCGATGTCTCTGGAACATGGACTCGTTCATTGGTGGCCTGGATGCGACTTAATTCCGAATGATAACAGTTTCCAGAATGCGTGTTATTATCGGCGACGAAGTTGCCGGCCGGTGCTTGACATGGCTTCAAGTCGGACGTTATGAGTAGGACAATCAAAGTCATGCAGTGGAACTACAAGATGTGATCTTGATCGTGACTGAAAGAAGGTCGCCTGACTCGCTTCTTCCTAGACCTCTCGCAACGGTCGAGGTTTTTTTCCCAGTTTCCCAGCACATTCAAATCGCTGCTGCAGCCACAGGCTGGCGTTCATGTAAATGAACCACCGTGGTGGCAGGCCGTTGAGAGAGGTGAGTAATGTCCACCCAAAGGGTCTTCGGGGACAAGAAGCAAACTACTTCCCTCATCGTGCTACCTACGCACAAGGTGGAGAGGACAATCGACCAGGCTCAGGTCAGGGGATCTGATCGAACATTGATAGGTACGTGAGCTTCGTTTTCAAAAAATAAATGCACGTCTTGGCATGCTTGCCTTCGCTATTGATTCAAGGGTATTATATTGGGTGGACGTTCAGAAACGACGTCGCGATTCGTGATTGCGACAACGTAATGGACAGAATAACCGTGCATGATCGCTTGACTTTTGAGAGTCATCTCTCCTCCGAGTCGACTCCTATAATCTATCTTTAAGTTGTCTTTTACCTCGCGTTCAAGAGATTTTAAATATCCATTCGTGTACAGGGAGGTTGTGCTCCGAGTCATTCAGCGCTGCTGCCAGTGGGCACAATTTGAAGTTGTAGAAATATGCAACGTGCCCTTGGCTTGCGATTCACGCCTGAAGGCCCGAATTTTTGTCCACAAGTAATGTGCAATCTTCCAATCATAGTACTCCCGGTGCTATGTTCTACATAATTCATCGGCGAGTCTACTTAAAACTTGACGAGTCATAGTGCTGACTGACGACGCACAAAGTAGTACCAATCGAAGAAGTCAATATGCAAGCGAGAATCAAGCCCAGAGGAAGGGTATGTAGCTTTACCATCCGACTCGTCCAAGCTCAACCTCAAAATGTTGTTCTTCCGGTCACTCTCGCTATCAAAGACGTGATAACGAGGGACGAACAGACTCCACTCAACGTTCCCCACAGCGTTCTTGAGTTGTACTTCCACATACGCTGCGACGTGCTTGTCCACCTCGGGACCGAACGAAGGTAGCCTACTCTTGCACGCCTCGAAAGAATTGAAAGCTTCTGCCCACAGTTTCCCACAAAGATCAATACGCTCCTGGAGAGATAAATGAGCGGTCTTCAGGTCGTTCTGCAGCAAGGTTAGGAGGTTGTTCAAACATTCCTCACGACCGTATTCCTTCTTGTAAGAGTAGATATCCTTTTGATAAAGCAAGTGAGACTCGGATGAGAACTCAAATGTACGACTCACATTCGTGAGGACACTCATGTCCGCTGAAGCATCCTCGATCTCTTGAATGATGGGATGGGCTAAGACTTCGTCGGGGATGTAGTGTTTTTGAAAAGCCCGTGTGATGGCAAAGCATGCGCGTAGAGCTGTTGCCCCGCGACGCATCTCCAAGTACGCAGGGATATCGCGAACTTGGGTCTTGTTTGCGTATGCTTCCCGATCGAATGCTTCGTTGACAACATTCGAGCTGTACTCTCCACACGAAGTTACGAGCTGGGACCAGAAAAAGGGCTCCAAGGCTGCCTTGATGGAGGGGACAATCTCACTTCATCGAAAATGAGTTGACCAATCAAAGTAACGAGAGCTGTGGAATCACTCACTTACGCATCGTTTGGAGGAGCGGATGATTAAAACCTTGAACGTATTCGTTCCCTCGCACGATATTCATCCATGCCTGTGAAATGGCGATAGCCTCCACACTCGAACGATCGTCGCTATGAAATTACTCGGCATGTATAACGTGGAACAAGGAGAAAGAAACGTGCGTCAAGACTTCTAGGATCAGTGTTGAGAGAACTAATTCAGTGCCTATCTTCAACTCCTGGTAAGAGGCATGTGGTGACATGGCGGCACTGAGGTATGGAATTTGAGCCCGGTAGATTTCCTAGGTGCACGAGTCAGAGGGTGAACGAATCAATCATGGTATCTGAACCTCTTCAAAGGCCGTGTTGAAGGTCTTCTTGACCCAGTCATTGAAGTCGCTGTCAGCTTGCTTCAAATTCGGGTTGAGGTATCCCATGGCTGGCTTAGACACCAAGGCCAGCAAATCCGGGAGATGGTAGACTTGTGTAGGCATGAGCAAAGAGGGGGTCTTGTCTTGTATGCATGGAGCATTGCATGGTACTCAGTATATCTAGCTCACTTCCACTGGGTGGGAAACGGATGCAGGCTTGGACCTTTGGAATGATGCCAGCGTTCATGATCATAGTAGCATCTGTCAAGATTTGACAAGTTTAGCGAGGTCTCCAGTCATGCAGATGCTAGTACATACTACAGCGTGTGTGAAAGCCGGGCTAAAAAAAAAAACTAATCGGAAACCAGGTGGCGAGGGGTAGCGAGCACCGCTGTAAGTAGGACAACCAACTTCGTGACTGAACGCAATACGGCTTTTTACCTCTGACTTGTCATGTAGCTATGATGACGGGTAAAAAGCGCATGTGCCGTTGGGAACGAGGCTACTCGGTTCTGAGTTTTTCACCGAGAAAATGGAGTGGAATTATATGGGTCGTCGCTCCGAGTTGCGGGTACTAACGAGAACTTCTGGGATGGAATTGAACGCAAGTAGTAAAATGAGACTCGAATGTTTGATTTATGTAATTTAACAGACAACCAACATACAACTTCTACGTGGTCCGACTCCATACCAGTGGTGGCCACTGCCATTCCCCTTGCCAATCTCCTTGAGCAGGACAGGGGAATGCAGTTTGAACATGCGCGAGGCTGACTACAACCAGCGTGACCGTGTTCATTAGGCCGGACTTGAACTGGAGACAGTTGATTGATGTTGACAACGTTGATTGATGGCGCCGCGGCGATCACCGTATCACTTCAACGCACAGGTAATCATTAGTCAGTTGCAATTCCATACCGCGGTCAGGGCCCATCTGCAAAGCAGTCTTGTAACGTTATCGCTTGACGGTCTCTGAAGGCCTGTACCTATGAGAATTTCGATTGGTGGACGCAAGCACTTACTAAGGGACCTCGAACTACTATCACACGCACCAAGTTAGTGCCAAAAAAAACAGTAAATCTTTTCCATACATCTGCAAAGAGTGACAATTACGTTGTGTTTTCGAGGCTTTCGCGAGCCTACGCGGGGCCAAACCAGAATTCTGATTGGGACGGCTAACCTATACTCACACTATACCTAAACTGGGTGCTCGAGAA
>JBBPLD010000130.1:0-49474 GCA_038089555.1 Chalciporus chontae | reverse complement strand
CCCGGGTCTGATGAGTTATATAACGAAACAGTCCAGGTTGAGCGGCAAGAAACCCTCAACACTGTCACCCGGTGTTAACCCATCTTCAGAACGCTAAGTCCAATTTCGAGAGAAATCCCCCCTAACCCTGGGTAGTCTCATAACCCTAAACCTAGCCCCAGGGCCTCGTCTATGATCATCCAAACAGTTCTCTGGTTCTCTTCCACCGCCACCATCACCTCAGTATCTTCAACTAACCCAGCCTCGAACGCCATCGAATAAAACCGACTCGTCTTATCCGCCAACAACACCTCGGGTCGTTCAAACTCGGCAACACTCCCTCGTTCGAGAACGAGGACCCGGTCCGACTCGATGGTCGTGGAGGCTTACACCTAGTATGCTAAATTGCTGATGACTACCGCATTCTTGAGTGTTTAGTGGAGGGTAGAGCAGGGCGGCTGTCTTCTGCTCGTTGAGTTGGGAGTCTGGTTTGGGGAGACTAATACAGCATAGCAAGCCGGAAAATCATAGCAAGAATCTCCGAGCGCAATGAACAAGCATGTCTCTCACACCTGCCTTCGTTGGCAAGAGTCCGATCGGCACAACCATCTAGTCGGGGCTCGTCTGACCCTGGATTACGCCCGAGTTTGGGGAGGACTGGCCCTCTTGATGTGGTGGCTCTCCTTGCATCCCCAATTCCTCTTCGGTCGATCTACCCCTCTTCCCAGCGGAGGGTCTCCCTTCTACTCTCCTCACAAACTCTCCCCACATCGCCCTTTCGTCGTTGCCCATAGCTTCAAACGTATCTCTTATGCCTGCATCTGCTTTCCTGTATACTCCTCTATGTCGGCATACTGTGCTCTTCACGTACCGGCACCCGAACACGCGTTCAAACGCCACCTTTTGTGTCGCTGTCGACGACTGCGATACCATCGTGTCCATCGCACGGAACCCAGCCGCGAGCTCGGATACAGTGTAGTCGTTGGGCCATCGCTTGAGCGGGGGTGGTTGAGGGAAAGAAGTTCGGGTGGCAGCGTTGGGTGACGTGGTGGGCGTATTGTGACCGTAGATAGGTGGTACAGGAACGACGGGAGAATGTAGGTTCACATTAGAGCCATGAAAGGGGCTTCCGACGGGAGTCGTCACCTCGCTGGACTCGGTTCGGTTTTTGTGTGGCGCCAGGCCATTCAGAGGGGGGCTCGCAAGTGGAGTGGCGTATGGTATCGTCTGAGTGGGTAGCATATAGCTCATCGAGGGTGGAATGTATACATGTGTAGGATAGCCCTCTGGGAAGTAGAATTTTTTGGAGGACGGAAACTCCGCTCCGTCTGATAACGGTCTCTTAAGCAGCGAGGATGGGGTAGAAGGAGGCGTGGCGGGAGAGGGCCGCTTCATCTTGATTTGCAAAGCAAGTTCTTCGGGAAGCCCGACGCATTCATCGTCAGCCAAGCCGGCCAAGAGGCTCTTTCTGAACTTGTACAACAGCCGCTGCTCAGATTCGATCGTACGAACGGTGGTGATCATGTGCTGTTCCCAGTTTCCGGTGGCACAATTATAAGCGTCGATGTACGACGTAGTTGTCAACTCGAGGCCTGACACGACAGAGGGATAGTGAGAGAGCTGAAAAAGAGGAAACGTAGATATTTCGTGCATCAAACGAATGGGATCACAGTTTGACTGAACAGGGGAATTCAGCACCCGGGGGACGCATTTTCGACAGGTTTAATTACCCTGTACCATATGATGAGCGTCACCGATCGCCTAAGGGACTGTTCCATCTGGCTTTGACGGTCGTCTGTGCCACTACTTGGTGACAGCACTGACAGGGTTTGGGGTTGAGGGTGCGTGCGCTCAGGTGAGGGTGGGTTCTCGATGGTGCGCCCTGCGCTGCCTTTCTGAGGGGTCTGCAGGAACGCTTGGCCGTTTACAGGGGTGATTTGGGGAGACGGTTTAGTCACGGCTAGGTTATGAACGCGGTCCATTTGTATGGACACGGCCGGTCCTCGCAGCCAAGCGCACTGAAGGATGGAATCGAGGCCGGGTAAACTGAGGGAGAGTACATCGCAGAACGCTGATAACGGAAAAGCGACAATGTAAGAAATCGGACTTACTCAAAAAATAAGGTCCACTGACTGTCCACTGGTTTCGCGACCAGGGTTTCGGTGGACAAGGCGTGGACCACGAGGTCCATGATGTTGTTTCTCACGTTGACTTCGCCCGTACATTAATGTTAATGTCCAATGTCAACAGTGCACCGATCGAGTCCCAGGTGCTCATGCAAAAAGTGGACATTCGAACCGGCAAGACTGGCGCGGGGAAAGTTCCCCAAGTCCCTCACAACAACTTGTTTTCAAGGTATGTTGTGTTGGCGCCGACACTAACCACCGCTCCCAAAGTTCCGGCCTATTATTGCGAACCGCCAGGTTTTTTTCCACCAACGGCAAGGCAGCCACCCACAATCACTACGATTTCTTGGCAAGCTCGTCTTTCCGAGCACCTTGATCCACTCCGAGTCGATCGATTCAGCTATCCAGACCATCACTAACACCAAGGTATCGGCGAGCACAGCAACGAGGATAGTCGGGCCCACGACTGCTGCCCGCTCTGTCGACACGATCGCAGGCGCTCTTGCGACTGGTAAGTCTGGAGAGGTCTTCGCCGCGGGATTCGACGTCAGGGTCTCACGCTTGGCTTAGCGAAGAACGACCGTGCTACCAACGAGGACGATCAGGTTGTCCGTCAACGAATCATTGTTTCCACCACTAGATACCCATACGAGGTTTTGTGCCATTCGTGTTTTCTCGTGGCGGAGAGAACATCGAGAGGTGGTTGATGAAGATCGCTGAAGCTTTGGCCGAATAATTTCCAACCCCCGGAACATCGATGCCTCGGCAAGGAGCTACGTGCAGCTTGTGGTCCTCGCCCCCATTCTCCACAAATTTCGTCTTCCACGCTCTCCGCGCAGCCACCAAGATGCATCTCAACGGGAAGCTGTAGACGGAAAGGTTGAACCGCCGTCTGGCCAAGGTTTTCCAGTATTATCATGGCATTAACGGCGCATGCATTGCCATGCGAGGCGTTTTCTCATCCATGGCATTGACCACGATGCTATCACTGACACCTGCGAGACCACAGTTGAATCCGACGACGATTATCTGAAGTCTGTATCGCTATATCGCGTGCACTCCGCCGCGGGAACTGTAGCCACGCTGCGCTCGAGGTTCCGAAAGATAGCGGAGAGTTGGAGCAACAGCTGTTTTCTCGAGACGCGGCCCCACGCCGAAACTCGCATCTTAGCAACTCGTCGGATGCTTTGAATCATCAGGATCTGCAACCACGAGCGGCTCGCACGGCAGGCCATATGCCAAGTACCTGGGCACTTCCCGGTTGCTCGTACGGGCATGTTCGTGTGAACGGTGGGCGGATTATTGTTGACGAAGCTGACCTGCGTGGAGTTGAGATGCGCCTGGTTGATACTCTGGATCGGCTGTCCCCAGGTAAGAAAAAAGTTTCTGATGAACGTCGGTCGAGCGGGTCGGAGCCAGCGAGTGGGTCAGACCCTGATGAGATGGAGATCCGGACGCTTCTTTCCATACCCTTCCCCGGCTGCGAAAAACATTCGCTCTCGATCACTGTACTCTAGCTCATACTAGTATTACTACCAAGTCAATGGCATTGTCGAGGTGTACACTTTGGTGACTTGGAAAAAGCTACCGTCGTTCAAACGTTCATACTGCAACACAGACAAACAAGCTGCGCTCGGTGTGGCAGTAGCACTGCTAATAAGTACTGATATTCAGAACTTCGAGTCTTTCTCTTCATCGCCGCCATTCGTCCCGCCTCTCGTTCCACATTTCTATTCTCCTTTATCCAGTTCTATATTTCTCGGTCAGTCTTTGAATTCGCTTATTTGAAGCCCAAGCGGACTCACGGTCGATTCATATCCCGTAATATTAACGCTTAACACTCAGTGGTTTTGTACAGTCTGGTATTATTCAAATACTCTCGTCCAGCTTGCGGCTATGTCTGCTAGCATTCGGGCTAAAAGACCAGCTTCTCCTCATTCTGGCCCTCCCCACGTCGCTCCTTCAATTCACAAGTACCCTCCAGCTATTGCACACACAGATGAATTAGACGCAGACCAACGACGAGAAGCAGCCGCGAAAGGATACGGTCCTACTCGCAGAACTCACCTTTTCGGCGGGCTCAAGGTAACACCAGGGGAATGGAAACTACTCGTCGTCCTCATCATAATTGCAACCTTCGTCCGATTCTTCCGTTTATCACACCCGGCCAGCGTAGTGTACGTCCATTGGCGGATTTTTTCCTATTGTTCCCTCTAACTCGCCGTCGTTTGTTCAGCTTTGATGAGGTTCATTTCGGTAAATTCGCTGCGCGGTACGTCAAGACGCGATACTTTGTGGATGTGCATCCGCCATTGGCCAAGTTGTTGATCACTGCCGCTGCATTCTTGTCCGGATTTGACGGGGATTTTGACTTCAAGGAGATTGGAAAGTGAGTATTAGCGTTAGGCTGAAGGTAGCTCACTCGAATGCTCTTGCGTAGGCTGTTCGAAAACACCCCGTATGTTGCCATGCGCATGGTTCCCGCTACCCTTGGCGTCGCCACCATTCCATTAGCATACCTCACTCTACGAGCCCTCGACTGCAAAGCCACCACCGCTTTACTTGCTAGCGTCTTCATCACATTTGAAAACGGCCTCATTACACAGTCTCGGCATATCCTTCTCGACTCGCCATTGGTGTTTTTCACCGCCCTTACCACATTCATGTTTGTTGGGTTCTCGAATGAGGACAAACAAGAACCTTTCAGTCAACGGTGGTGGACGTGGCTCGTTCTTACTGGTCTTTCACTCGGCGCGGTCGTATCTTGCAAGTGGGTCGGATTATTCACCATCGCGACCGTCGGTGTCTGCACGGTGTTGCAGCTTTGGTTGCTTCTCGGGGATACGCGGGTTAAGCCTCAAACATGGGCAAGGCACTTTTTCGCGAGAGCCTTATGCCTGATCGTCATTCCCATTTTATTCTACATGACGATGTTCGACTTGCACTTTATTATCCTCGGAAGTTCCGGAGAAGGCGACGCGTTTATGAGTTCGGAGTTTAGGCAAACCTTGGGGCGTGGAATGGAAGACACGTATGCCGGTGCGTTTCATTGATTGGTTGAAGCACGAATTATTCACTTCTTGATAGACGTCGCTCTCGGTTCCGAAGTAATGATTCGCCATGTAAATACGCAAGGTGGTTATCTACATTCGCACTCCCATTTTTATCCTGGCGGAAGTGGACGTACGTGATCTGGTCGGTCAATGAAACTGAGGTTCTCTGACATCCATCCAGAACAACAGATCACTCTCTACCCACACCGAGATGAGAACAACCTATGGCGTATCCTCAATGCAACTGTTGACGACTATCCTCAATACGATTACCAAATGCAGCCCATGGAGCACATCAAAGATGGTTCGCGCATCAAGCTTCGCCACATCGTCACAGATAGAGCACTACACTCGCATGAAGTCCGCCCGCCGGTCTCTGATGTAGACTTCCAGAATGAAGTTTCGGCCTATGGAAACTCCGATGAAGGCGACCTCAATGACGACTGGGTAGTGGTGATTGAGAAAGGTGACAAGAGTGACAAGAAATCGAGCGAACGCCTCAGGACGCTGCGTACTCAGTTCAAACTCCGGCACCTCATGACAGGTTGTTATCTCTTCTCCCACAAAGTAAAGCTCCCTGAGTGGGGGTTCGAGCAGCAGGAAGTGACCTGCAACAAAAACGCGGTCAAGGAGAATTCGTTGTGGTATATCGAGACTGCAGCGAAACACCCTCAGCGTACGTAATTGGTCCTTCCCAAAAGCCCTTCGTGTTGACTGCTTACGTGCCTGCAGTACCCGAGAATGCGGAGAAGGTGAACTACAAGATCCCAGGATTCTTGTCCAAGTTCTGGGAGCTGCAGCAGGTGATGTGGACGACCAATGCAGGCTTAACGGATAGACACGCGTATGACTCTCGCCCGCTAACCTGGCCTCGCCTCCGTCGTGGCATCGTAAGCAGCATCAACACCGATGATCCCCGTTTCTGTACTGACGCCTATCGCAGAACTTCTGGGTCAAGGACCATCGCCAAATCTACCTGATCGGTAATTTCTTTGTGTGGTGGTTGAGCACTGCATCCGTGGTCGCCTACTGCCTAGTCCGTGGTTTCCTCGTCCTACGCGCCAAGCGGGGGTACAGAGACTTTGAGAACAGTGAGTCGAATTCCGGAGTAACGACTAGACATGGGATCTAATATCCATCCAGCTAGACTTGTCAAGTATGATTCCCTGTGCGGCTTCCTCTTCACGGGTTACTTCCTGCACTATTTCCCGTTCTTCCTCATGGGCCGTCAACTTTTCCTACATCACTACTTTCCCGCACTATACTTTGCGATTCTCTTGTCCTGCGCGGTGTTCGATTTCGCCACGTCCACGTTACGACCCAAGATCAGACTTCAGATTGCCGCTGTCCTCGCTATTGTGGCTATATGGAACTACACCGTGTTTAGTCCATTGACTTATGGTTCTCCGTGGACGAAGAAGCAATGCGAGAACGCGCAATGGGTGAAGACGTGGGACTTTGCTTGGTGGGTCCAAGTCTTTCCATTCTACCTACTGATGCTGATCAACGACCGGAATTCCGACCACATTAACGTGCAGTAACGAGTTTTACGACGACGTAAGTCTGCTTTTGATCTTGATTTTCGGTCGAGGTTGACGTTAACCCCCCCCTCCCCAAGTATTCACAATACTCTGGCATGCAAGTATCAACGCAAAATCAGACGGACCTTGTTGCGACAATCGGTGGTGAGCCAGGTGGACGTGCTGCTATCGTCGTCGACGAAGTCGAGCAACCCGTCGCGCCTGAGATGAACACGGCAGCTCCTTCTGGTGTCATTGCTGAGCCTGGAAGAGATGTTTTCGCCAAGGACGGCACAGAATCGAAGAGTGTGGCCAGAGATGGCGAAGGAGAACCTGCATTTTCAGGGGTTGTGGAAGGGGCACGACTGGTGAGCGTAGTTACGCCGGAAGGTTCGTCAAGTGGTGGGGCTCAGACGGACGAGACGCATGCAGAGAGTGAGGTCGTAGTGTCAATGGCGAACGCGGAGCCTTCTGTTCCAGTCGTGGATGAAGAGCCAGTGAAACCCCTAGGGCCACTGGATCACGAGGAAGCGCTGGCGGAACAGGTTGCGCACGAGTTGTACCCTGAGGCGAGGGAAGTGATCGAGTGATCCCACTTGGTCTATGGTTCTTGTATTTTGTATGACAGCATTTTCTGGTAGACTCTAGACTGCATTCGACGGACATGCATAATATAGTTGGAATGATAGTACAACTTGGATATCTTGGATATATTGAATGGACCTCGTTCATGGCCCCTCGTGAGAGCAGGTATAATCTAAACTGCCGCATCCATCTCTATAGCTTCCCGAACGCGGGCCTCGTCCTTTGCCCACGTTGGCCGAGACAACTTGAAAGCATCCCCTACGCGACCGTATGAGTTATCTCCCATGCGGGAGACGGGTTTGAACTTGGTAATGTCGACCGTGCCCCATTCGGTGAGCATGTCATTACGAACGTGAATGTACTTCACGAGCGCGAGTGTCAGCGTTGTCGTGTTCTCGCCGGTGGCGGGGTCGATGATGGGGATCGTTTGGTAGAGTTCGCATTCCATGCTGAACGCACTCTCTTTTACGCGAGGGGCTTTGACGTGTAACTACAACGCACCGGCTTGATCAGTCAAGCCAATGAGGGAGAGAGAACGAAAGAGGGAATGGGGAGCAAAGACGACAACGCGAGACGCTCACGCAAGGGATCTTAGTAAGTCCACTGAGTGACCATTCGTCAAACTCTGGAGGGGCGTCGATCGAGGTTGCGTTGGCGTTCTCGACGAATGGCTCGCTGATGATACTGACGGCGAAGCCTCCTACGCTGTTCTTCACGTTCGTTGTGGTGTCTTTGAGACCCCCCGGGATGCTCAAGCAGGAGAAGGAGACGATCGGGGGCCAGTTGCTCACCTGGTCGACAGTGGGAAGAGCCTGTCAAGAGGATACGGGGGTAACCATTCCTGATAAACTCACCATCCCAAACCAACTATCAGACATCTAGATCAACACCTGATCCTAGATCGCTATCGTAGTAAATCGCACCTGAACGGGGCCAAGTTCTCTATACCATCTTCAGAGACAGTCGACACAAAAGCGATCGGTCGAGGAACGACGCCACTGATCATGAGTTGATACAGCTTTCTGTGGAACGACGTAGTAAGCCTTTCGTTCGTATACGATCGCAAGCTCGAGGAGGATTCCTTACGCGGGATCCTCGTTTGCGGTCGTGATCGTCTTCCAGCCTGTTTTTTCTCCTTCCATCCATTCCTTGCCTTCGGGGGTGCTCTCAACTTTCTGGCACCACGTCCAGGATGAGTTGGGAGGTCCTGTGTACTTGCTTCGGAGGCTGCGGTCGAATGGAGGTAACGACATCTTGGATTGACGCTTTGCGGGCGGAGTGGTGGCTAAGTTGGTGATGAACTAAATCAGCCGATCGCACTGAGAGAAATGAGCGATAGAGTCCGTCGCGGAGAGTTATGATTTGGACTCGGATATTGGGTAGCGCACGCGACAAATCTTCAAGTTGGAGCGAAAAACGCGTTCTTACCTTGCGTGGTGACACACGTGCGATTGTCGACGGTCCCTGTGGGCTGGTCTGTTGTGTTTGACAACGACCGGATGGCGAGTCTCTGAGCGTGACCGTGCCTCCCCAGGATCGCGCAGCTCGAACGAACAAGGTGACTCCGGCGTATCATGCTGCAGTTGTCACAGTGCTCAACGAGGCTGTCCGTTGGAGGACTACTCAAGGTGCCTCCAGTGTGTTCTCACAGTTTGGTGTTCGAATGTCCAGTACAAGCAGTTCGGGACACAGGCTCAATGATCAGGCCTCAGGATTCAGGAGACTACACGCTGTGAAGCCGTGCAAACATATTATCAGATAACAGTGGTTTGTCAGGGGCATGTATTGGACCAAATCTTCCAGGTAGATACACCAGCGTTGTCGTTCTATAATCGGGGTGATGGGTAGTATTGAAGCTGGACATTTGTGCATACTTCTATAGCCGTTGAATAGACTCCTGAACTTTGCTCTCCTCTGCTGCCCAGTTAGGCCGGGGCAGTCTAAATGCATCGCCGACTCTAGCATAGGATATATCTCCCATCCTTGCTATGGGCTTGAATTTGGTGAGATCGATCGTCCCGCGTTCCGTCAGCATGTCGTTGCGAACATGAATGTACTTGACGTGCGCCAGCACGAGCGTGCTCGTGCATTCTCCGGTCGTAGGGTGGACGATGTCGATAACCTGAAAGACTTCACATTCCATGCTAAATGCACTCTCCTTGACACGCGAGGCTTTGACGTGAACCTAGCTCGGGATCAACGACGGGTTTTGGATCAGCAGACACGAGAGCGTACACTGGGCGCCTTTGTCAGTCCGCTGAGAGACCACTCGTCGAAACCGGGAGGGGCGTCTATTGAGGTGGCATTCGCATTCTCTAAGAAAGGTTCGCTAATGATGTTCACTGTGAAACCTTGGCTGCTCTTAACGTTGTTCGTCGTGTCTTTGATCCGAGCAGGTCCATTCGTACAACAAAAGGACACAAGGGGGGGCCAGTGGGTCACCTGGACTTTGGTTACTAACATGCTGCGAAACTGGACTCGTCCAGGGGCTCACCATGTTAAACCAGCTACATGAAAGGGAAGAACGACGATCAATCGTTTACTAGTGGATTTGACGAAGAGCGTGTACCTGAACGGCGCCAGGTTCTCGACTCCTTCTTTCGAGATAGTGGAGACAAAGGCTATGGGCCTTGGTACGATCCCACTGATCATCAACGCGTACAGCTTCCTGCGTTGGAACGTGCAGTCAGGGTAAGCGGGGGAGGTGATGCTTGGTTCCTTACGTGCGATCGTGTTCTGCAGTATTGATGATCTTCCATCCTTGCTTCTCGCCTTGCAACCATGCCTGACCTGCAGGCGTGCTGTCAATCGACTGACAATAAGACCAGGTCGGATTCGGTATTTCGGTGAATTTGGATTCGCGGCTATGGTCAAAGGGTGGCAGCGACATCTGGTCGACGACGGTAGGCAGGAGGAAGAGGTATCTGCTGGCTATTTGCTGGTCATTCTTATTTCCATCCCGAAGCTCAATTGCTGAGTGAGCCAGTCTGAATTCAGACCATCCGTTTCCCGCGCACGTCCAGCGCCGCTGTATCGTATTAGTCTCCGCAAACCACACTCTCAATAGAACAGAACGAGTCTTGTTCTATCAGTGAGAGTCTGCGTTTGATGGCGACACCGTGACAGGCTAGACAGATGTACGCCCATTGATTTTCCGTATGTTACGTTTCAAGCAGCTATCGTAACCCTCATGTCGGGAAATAAATGGGCGTAAGTATGATGGTCATAATGATCACCAGCTTGGCGGAACTCTGTGACCTGCCAATAACCTGAATTTTGCCATTCGCGGGGTTGCTTTCACACAGAGCGAACAAGGTACGCCTGACCATGTTTCGAACATCGCTTCGTTCAGATGGTGCGGGCTTAGCGCGGTCCTTGGATGAAGTAACATCGTAGTGATACGCCACAGAACGTTGTGTGAGCACACTGGGATAAGAGAATTGAAGCGAGCGAACAGCATGGACCGGTACTCTTACATCTTCATCTTCCCCCCTTCCTTCCCTCTTGCCACCCTCAATTCATGACAATGAGTGAGGTCGTATCGGACGATTCGCCCGTTTGGTACCCCATTATCCAAGCAATTCACCTTGCCAATTGGTGCGATGGTTTGTCCCCCCTTCCATGATGATGGATTGGTCGTGGCTCTGATCTTGCTTGGTGTCAGCTGCTGCTGTCGCTGTGGTTTGTTATGATTCTGGTATGTTAATGGTACGACCTCGCTCATCCTTTGCGATCGCTTGACTATATGAATAAAGTCCTCATGTTCCCGAGAGAGGCAAGTCCTCATCCCATAGCCATAGTGGATCACGATCGCTCAACCTGACTAGGTACAATACATTTGGGTACGTTCTCGGAATGTTCGACGTTGCAAGGCTTTGCGCCGATACCCGTATCGTCTTTTCCAGCGAAAACCATGGTCAATGATGTCGACGTTCTACGTGATTGTTGGTCAACACGACTTAGTTTCCGCTGTTACCGTGTTCATAACTCCTCCAGGCACGCTATCTGGGAATAGCTCTAGCTCTGTAAGTTGCCTCTATAGTATATCCGGTGAAATGATGCAGAATTCTGATTTCAGGCAGAGGATTCTGGGCTCGTGAGTGTTAACGATGATAGAAAAGTGTGTACCGCTCACCTAAGCGTAAAGTTAACGCAAACATATCAATTTTACCATCAGTGAGTAATACCTCTTAATCCCGATGACCGTCAAATGTAAATTTTACCGCAGACGTATGTCGCCATCTTCTTTCATACACTTCTTGCTAATCAAGGGGTGGGTGGCCACTTCTGGACCACAGATGTAGGTATAAAGTCACTTGAACCCGGGCACGTACTCAGCAAGGTTTGCAGGTGTTGCGGTTGTCAGGTTTGTCAACTTTGGCGCATTCGTAGGGACAATAGTAGGGGATGGTCCGTCCCAACTTATGCATCATAACAGCCGAATTCTAACATCTCATATCCAGTCATCATGTGCATCCGCCTCTATGCCATGTACCTAGGGTCGAAGTTTGTCCTGTGGATCCTAGTTGCAGCTTTATTAGGTAGAATCGGGGTTGGTTTAGCCGTCGCAGTTGTGATCTTTGGGCCGCACAGTGGCATCGGCGGTACGCGTTACTCCGTGCTATTTGCACCTCGATAAATCATATTGACCTCGTTCTCCCCTCCATACCAGCTACCGAATTCATACTATCTGGGACCTACGTCTGCGGCCCAAGTGTCAATACAATGAGCTCGCTTCCGTTTGCATGGGACATCACGGCCATCGTCGTCAATGCCCTCTTGTTTTTCTTAGCTGTCGGTCGGTTTATCAAGCACGCACTTGGGATGCGGAAGATGTCAAAGGGCTGGAAAGTGAACGAACTGATGAGAGTCCTCGTCACGGACAGCATCGTCTACTTCTCTTTGTGAGTGCCTCGCACGTTCCCTGGAGGGATAGTCCTTGACGGTGTGCATTCAGGAATTTACTTGCAACAATATTATTGATGGTCAGCGTCTGGGGCGTGCCAAACAACGCGGGTGTCCTTTTTGTTTTGAGGTCCCATCATACGTTTTCGGCTGACCCGCATCCCACTCACAGAGAACATTCTTTGCGATTGTCTCCGCGTACACCGAGAATGAGTCATCTGTGCTCATTCCACGTCTGGTGATAAGTTTTCGCGAAAACTATGCAGAAGAAGAGCGTCGTCGCGAAGGTGTTGATACTGAGAGACGAACGTTCCGGAGCACCAATATGGAATTCAAGAAACGCGTGACAGACGATTTCGAAATGCAAACCGTGGATCAGGTAGAGGCAAAATTGAGTTCTGGTGGGTCCCCCGAGGTGGAAGAGGTGCCTCGGTGATCGATGCAGTGGGGTGTGGCATCGAAGGCTCCGTTGACAACCTACTTCGCAAGCATGTGTACTCAGAATAACATGCGTCTGTAGCTTAATTCCTCTTGCCGAATCATCTGGCGACAATATCATGTCTGGATATTGGGACACGGTATCTCTGTTACACCCAACCAACGCTAGACAATAGCTGCGGAAAACAACCCAAGCGTCATCTAATTCCATGGATTTGGGCAACTCTTCAGCCCGCGGCCTGTGTCCGCTCCAGCCTCTTATCGACAGCAACGGGGCGGCCATGGGTAGAATGTGCCAAGTCAGACAGCCTGTTCTCCCTCATCCTCGTCAATACTCGAACGAGTAAGGCAGGAGTGACATCGTTGGAACCATCCGTTTTCTTCGGTTCGTCCGTGCCTTCAGCGGGCGTCCCCACGCGACTATGGCTTCCACTGCGGCTCCCCGACAGCGTCCGTTTATAACTACCCTGAGTCGTTGATGAAAACGGCGACCCAGGTTGTGCCTGCGTGGAAGCCTGGCCTTGAAAAGCGCCACGGGCCGTATCGCTCGAATCGACGTCCTCCCTGTAGCGTTCCCATGTTGAATACAACGCTATCATCTCCTGTGCAATCGTCGCAATCAACGACATGGAGACATTTAGACCTGCAAAGAAGCCGATGATGTCTTGTTGGGTCTTCTTCGATTCCGTTGACGAAATTGATGCTTGGCGAGATGATCGTCGAAGGGGGTTGGCTTGTGTCTCGGTAGGGAGGCTCGAGGTCTTATGTTGCAAAAGTTCTCTCGTCGGGCGGTGTAGAACGAGCGTCAGGTAGAGTGCAGTGATGGCCAGTAAATGTGGGGGATATAATAGACACAAGTCTGATCGGTAGGTATCGTTGATAATGGACCTGAATATCGCTTCTTCTAAGACACCGTCGCGGAAGGTAACGCGAGGATCGAAAGAAGATACGCACCATGCGAGCTGTAAGGCGCCATCGCTCAACTCGAGCTGCCCATCGCCTGTTCCCCAATATCGTGGACCATCGTCTATACCTACGCCCACCTCACCAGCTTCGGCGATCGAGTCGTTTGAGCTCTCTTTCTTACAAAGCGCTATGAGGGTTCGATAGGGATGGAACACCGTAAGGTCACATTCCAGATCGGCGACGAGATAAAACTCCATCTCCGCGAGCTTCGAGTTATCAGACGGGAACGACTTCGCGGCATACGGCTGCTCTGTAGGCGTCATACGTCAAAGGCACAACCGGAAGATATCCACAAGAGACCACGAACGGCTGAAGAATATCCTAGCTTCGGCGACGATGTTCTTGATATGCAAGGGCGACTCTTCTGCCTTCCCAGCGACATAACAACACGCTGCGATGACGATGAACGGGTCGGTTTCGCAGTACGAATTCTTGATATAGAATCTCCGGAAGAAAACGATGGCCGTTGCAATCACTCGCTGCCGGAAATTCAGCTTCTTGCCCAGTTTCGTGATCACTGTTTGGATGCAGCGCGCGGGTCAGCGTGCCAGCTGGGAAAGCCGACCACGATGCCTTACCATTAGCGAAGAAAATGGAGAAATATGTAAAGTACTCGGGGTCGTCCACGTATTGGAGGTCGTCTGCTCGAGCTTGTCTTAGGGTTGCACGGTCAACCAACCATCGCTTGCTAGTAATACCGTAGCGTGAGCTACGTTCCGTGTGAGGACTTTGGACCAAGTGGCGCACTAGTGTGAACTTGCCCAGAAATCAGTGGCCATGGATCCGGACGAGAATGAAGGTAGCACAGGGAAAACGACGGTGAAATGGAGAGTCGCTTTCTCGTGAGCAGCGAGGGCTAAGACTTGCCAGTGTCTCTTGCGGTTTGAACTTGGGTGAACATCTCTGGCAGGACGTGTTCACACGACTAGTACTGGTTGCATCTACAAGTAGTCACGTAGTAGTACTTACAAGTTACTGTAGTATTGGGAAGATCGATCGGACGGCGGACGCTCGGTACACTTGAAAACTCAAGTGAAAGACAGTATTCAACAAAATTTCGAGCAGGTTCAGCGAGGTTCTCTAAAAATTTGGCCGCCGAACTATTCTCTTTAATTCTTGCCATGGCCATGGCAAAGATATCGGACGAGGCAACATACGAGCGAAACGAGATGATGGTCTGGCAAAAGGAAGGGCGATGAGATGAACGTTGCCGCAGTCAATGAACACTCCTCCGCCCGGGCGTGGGCAGTGCTGACTCGCCCAGTAGGGAGTGCCACGTACGGCACCAACAGGGGCTGGGGATCATAAGTAGTCTCAATGTCTATCAGAGAGACTCGGACCTGTGCACCCTTTTGTCGAAAATCAAATTTTCGGGCTGAGCATCTCCTTCCTGGTGGAGGGTGAACGACTGTCTTCATCCCGACACTTGGGTCTTCCTAGGGGAGACTACTGAATGAAGCCCGCTTGATGAAGCTCTTGCACACGAAGGAGCTACAAGCACACAAGCACGCAACTTACCTCTGACCATTATTGACTCACCTGATCGATCGTGAGCTTTGTGCACGAGATCGAGCAAATCGAAACACGTAACCAGACACCCGTATCAATTGACAGCACCGTGACGTCCGAAGAACGACTTCTGATCCTCAAGGTCTTATGTGGGAAGACTATATGGCAACCCCCAGTTTTGAAACGAGCGTGATATAGATCAAGTTCTTCAGAGGAGGTCGGGGTCTCACTACATGACTATGAGGCTGAGTGGTTTAATATATCAGAGCTTGCAAGTGTCGACTGGAGCCATCAATTGACGCAGGACGTCAAGGAGAGCCCTTCCGAGTTTCGCCGGGACATGTTGAGGTATCTACCAAGCGAACCGTACGGTTGATCAGCAAGCTGCGATGAATGATTAGAGGTTGAACGCACCAAGTGTCCTACGCCTTGGATTCGACTGATGACCCCAAAGTGTCTGCCCGAGGCCGGGTCTACCAGCTCATCCTGAACATCACGAGGTCTACGACGCATTACTCTCTACGCTGCGACTTTGAGGAAAAGATACTCACATGTAGTCATTCTTGCCGCCAAATATCACGCCAACTGGTATCAGAGCGCATAAATTAGTCAAAGACTCGAGACCTTTCACCGGACCAGTCAAGTCCCGATACATGGTCTGGGGAAATTCGTTCCGGTTCCTAAGACTCGAAGCATTGAGTACTCACCATCTCCTCTTCTCGGGAGCATGCTAATGTCACGGCGCGCGAAGGGACTTGTGCTTGGCAAGTCCTGAGTCCAAATCGCTACACAGCAGCATGAAATCGCATGCAACCCACTTCAATGGGCGAAAAAATTACCACATAGATGTCCAAGACATCAGCATCCCAACGTATCCTTTTGCGAAGATAGTTCGATGCGTCTTCACGAGTAGGCCATACATCGCGTCTCTCATAAGCGCTTTTGATAAGATTTACCTTGAGGTCGCGCAACCTCTCTATACCTCCGGGAGTGAGTAATGGCTCGACGAGCAACAATGCAGAGAATTTGAACGTAGGCTCGAGCGTGGGCAAGATGGATCTGATGTTCCAGTTGAAGAATAAGGGTGAACACAAGCAAGTCAGACGAACATGCTCACGGCTCCCAATGAATGGCCAACTCCGATTAGTTTTTGCTTCCTGAAATCTATCGGGGTGGGTAGGGTGGGAGCACGCAGCATGAAGCGGTGGACTGCTTCTGCGTATCTTTCACATCCAACTCAATCCGAGTCAGCATCAGCAGGAGCCGATTGAGCTCATCACGCATACTCACATGTACGATAGAACGGTGGGCGTTGGAGCTCATGGTCATTCAGTACGGCGGACTCCCCGTGATTGGGACATTCGATGACCCAGGCACACCTGAATTTCAGGTTCATGTGGCAGCCAGGGTTGCGCTGGACGTTGTCGAAGAAATGATGCAAGGTCGGCTCCCAAGTTTCCTTGTGAAAGCTAGTAGAGTGGAGAACGATGAGTGTGAACGCGGCTGCGTCCTCCAAGTTGGCCTCCAGTGCTGGATGCCAATACTGCTTGGCAGTAACATAGAGTGGGTAGTCAACGTCCGGCTCAAGCACGAACTGGCGATGGCGCATCACGGGTTAGTCAGACAGCGAGGAGCAGAAGTAGCAAACACTGTGTATTTTACCGGTCAATGGAGTGTGCGAGACCCGGGTGACCGAAGATGCTGCCACTGGTGGCATGAGAAATAATGGGCGCTTGCCATGCCTCGTTGCAGCCCCGGGCCGTGCTGTTGGTTTTCCCCTGTGTTAACGTTCAATAGCACTTCCGGAGGTTCGGGAGAATACTAGAAGCCAACCAGCAGCAAGTGACTGCTGGCAACTGCGATGACACGCAATGTCCAAGGTTGAAGGTGTGAACCTCAGAATCGCTTAGACTCGGACTTGGATGTCCGAACATCATGATGATCCTGTGCCGAGTTTGCACATTCGTCAAGCTGTAGGCTTATCGTTGTTCATTCAACTGTCTCCACCTCGCTTCAGCACACTGTTCGCTACATGCTATACTTTTGCATCATCTCTGCCGCATACCTCATTCTCGGTGTATTATTCCACATATCGGGACTCATCATACATACCCGGTGTCTATACCGTTGGACCTGCCTAGATGTTCACGAACGAACGATGCGTTTGAGTCTAACCTAGGGTCCACCGCGCGAGATTTCAAGCTCAAGAAAAAGTACACAGCATCTATTAGCAGTGTGTGAGTGTAAATAACATCTGTTCAAACTGCTTCTCGCTTCCGAGGAGTCGCACGAAGGATGTCGTCCACCCTGTGGCCCAATGAGCAGGGCAACAAAATAAAGGGCGTAATATACACACCGGATGATCATCTCTGCAGCCTCACTAGCACTGAGGACGACCTGCCGTTTCAGCTTGTAGCTCTCCGTGACTCCAAGGGCTTCCATCGAGCCGATCGTACCCTCGTTCATATCTGATAGGCGAACTTTGATCAGCCTAGAAGCATGCGAAAAGAAGTTACTTACCAAGCCCTGCATCTGCCTGCCCTTCGTAATGGGCCGCTCTGAGCCGTGCAACGAGGTCGCTGGAGTCGTACCCGGCGTTATCAGCCAGAATGGTTGGAATTTGCCTTAGTGCCCGCCCAAACGCCTCGGCTGCGATGGCCTTCTTTCCCTTTACTTTCCTAGCGGCCTCTTCGACGGCACAGCTCATTAGCATCTCAGAGCATCCACCACCGAGAACGACGCGCGTTTCTTTTACTGTTTGTGAGAGCACAGAGAGTGCGTCGTGTAGTGAGCGTTCGGCTTCGTCAACCATCTGGTTCGTAGATCCGCGCAAAACAACGGTGCATGCTTCACCAGCAGCAACGCCAGAGAATTTGATGAGCTACGAATATAGGTCAGAGGTGCAGACATGAATACGCGGACTCATACCTTGTCCTCTCCGATAATGATCTCCTCGATCAACTCGCACTTCCCAAGTTTTACCAGATCCGGCCGATCGAACGTACTTGCAATCTCACCACCAGTGACGAGCGATAGTCGTTCCACACCCTCGAAATCTGCGTGCTCGATGACCATGATACCTTTTTCTGCGAGGAGGGATTCAGGATAGTTGTAGATGAGTTGTCGGTTGACGAAACAGTTGATGCCATGAGCTGCGATGGATTCTACTTTGGCCTTCATCTTTTCTCGTTCCGCTCTCTCGAGTTCGGCGAGTTTTCCTGTCGAATCGACCTTTACGCGTGCACCAAACACTTTGATTTTGTCGGTGTCCATGGCTGACAACATAATTCGAGACCGACGAAGTGAGATGAAAGAAGATCACTGACAGGTATTAGCGATCAAGATGTTGACATTCTCCATCCGCTTCGGTGAGTTGACTGCAATTGTTTTATCGAGGATGAAGCCTTGAATTATCGTCAGAGTTGCGCGGTTCGTGAATCGAAATTTACTCTACCTTCGTCAAGATACGAATCAGTCAGTTTGCCACCGACTTTTTTGATGATTTGGATGTGCTCGAGGTCGGTCGAGCCCTAGTACGATATCGATCAGTCGAAGGTAAAGAATCTTGTACGATCCCGTACCTTTAACCGAAGTACGGCATCGACAGCGAGGTTTGCAAAATAATTCTTATCCTGGGAGAGAACCTTTGACGACAGGGTGGTCCTGGCGATGTTGAACAAATCTTGACGGAATTGTGCAGAATCGGAGCTGTGAGATCGCGAACCCATCAGACTGTAACAATCAGGTTCAGAATACGGAAACATACGCGTGATCCACCGCAGCTTTCCCCAACGCTTCCAATGCTGCCCTGCTCGCGATCCGGTACCCCTCGATGATCGTTTGAGGATGGATTTTCATCGCAATCAACTTCTCCGCCTCTCTCAACAATTCCGAAGCCAACACGCAGACACTTGTGGTCCCATCTCCGATTTCGTCATCTTGAACTTTCGAGATGTTGACGAGGATCTTGGCAGCCGCGTTGTCGAGTTGGATGGACTTGAGGATCGTGGCACCGTCGTTCGTCACGCTAATGTCCCCGGTTGACGTGGACTGAAGAATCTTGTTCATACCCTTTGGCCCGAGGGTGGATTTCACGAGGTCGCCAACAGCGAGGGCCCCAACGAACGAGGAGAGACGCGCATTTTCGGCCTTTTCCTCGGTCGCCTGTAGATAAGAGTGTCAGCTTCGGATACTACGAACGGTCGATCTCGAAACCAGTTACTTCGTCACCGAAAATTTGCATGGACATCGTCGATAATGGTGAACGCGTACTCGAGTTAGAGCCAGATCAGATCCCAGTTTAGGGTTATGTAATCAGACTTGGATTCAAGCTTCGACTTCAGCGCTTCAGCGCCACTTCGCCAGGTTTCACAAGAAGAATCAGGATTTGAAAGCTGACCCATCCTCCCTACTTTGAGATCTCTGTGGAAGTAGAGATTATGAGGACGATCCACAACGAATCATACGGATGTTCTAAAATAATACTTTGACGTGTTCGTTTTCTTTGAGTCCAGTGAGGCTTGGAGCCCAGGACCTCGATCGTGTATTGGATCGTTGAACGACGACTTCGATCGGTCTGATAGCGTAGTTGGTTATCGCGTTTGTGCAACTTACAAGAGACTCCTGTTCGAACCAGGATCAGACCCTATTTTTTCTTATTTTTCTCCAAGTCTCTGATGATCGATGAACCCAAGGTCCATCATGATTGATCCAACGTAACGAGACAGAAGGAACTTCTAATACGGAGAGCTACAGATATAGAATGTGTATGAACTACTACAAGATATGTTCCAACGAAATCGACAGCACACATACGCTATAATCCTTCACACAGTCCTATTCGAAGACGATGACTACTTCCGCTGCCTTGTTATCAAGCCAGCTTTGCCACATGTCGCTGTATTTCGTTGTCAGTTTCGTTTTCTGTGTCCCGTTTTCCTTTGGGCTAAAGACACGTTCGTCGGGTACAAGTCGTGCGATGCGCTGGATTTCCCGTAAATCTCGGTTGGAGTAGTATTTCATCTCTGCTGCTGCTTGCGCGAGCGTTGGATGGTACTGACCAAGATAACAGACGTCGGATTCGTACTTCATCCTTCGGATACGGACGACCAAGGTGGACTTACCGAGTCCGGAAATACCATTCGGTGCCATTTACAAAATGTCCGGGGAGAGATCCAACCCTCCCGGGCATCCATATCTACATATCTCGACTTGCGCTTCCCGCCGCGGTAGAGAGGAAGTAGCCGAGGAGTGTAGTACGTCACCAACGAGACGAGCGTACCGTCCTGTAATATTGAAGACGCACTTGATGTCACGACGGACGTCGCGCTCCCCCCACTGTAAAGACGACGGCGGTATCGACCTGCCACGCGCCAATACTTTGCTTCGGCACGTGAAGTGGCGTAAGTGTTATATTTCCGAGGTTGCCCTTCACCTCGGGTAAACGTATGCCACCATTGAATTGGTACTTTGACATGGATCCGAACGCGGAGATATGTACTGTTGAGAGCTCGGACGAAGGTGTCGAAAAGAGTGCTCAAAAGAGGTATGCTTCTGGGGGTATGTGGTTTAGCAAGGGCATTCCCGAGGGAGGTGGCGAGCGCAGAGACAGATGCTGATGAAGCGCGACCGATGACAGGAAGGCTGGCAAACACGACCAAGGCAGCGAGGATCTGGGTGGATGTACGAAAAGTTGTGAAATGCTGAAACCGAAAACGGTCGACTTGAGAATGTGGACGACGTGTCGACTAACGACTGACCTGTAGTTGAAAATGTACAGTTCGTTCGGCAAAATATCTGAGTCCAGCCATTTTAGATCGAGATAAAGGTGTTTTGGAATGCGGGAGGAGTAAAGATGGAAGAATGGAAGGGTACGAGAACGTCCAGTCTCCCGAAACTAGGGGAAGCCAACTTGAGTACGGGGAAAGACAAGGCTGAAGCGGCGCGAAAGAGGGAGCTACGTCAGACCAAATGAAACTTGGGGCAGAAAACGTATTCCTGCCACCCATCGCCCTGAGAGCCGTTGGCGGAACAAGTAGGGTTCGTAACGACGGTCGAACATACAGCACGTGGCAACCCCGAGACATTGGTCCGGAACTTGACGTGTTGTTCTGAGAAGCCATCCGAGGCGTGTACGCGACCAATGCGGCCCATGAGGGTCGAGGGTTATGGAATAGTCGTCCAATACTAACTCGAACGTGAAATCGAAGGACACGTGCTTCGCCGTTTAGGATTCGTAGAAGCTGCGATTGAAGATAGATAACGGGAGCGGGTAAGGTCGTAATTGACGCCAACCTCCAGGCGAGGTTATGCCCCCCGAGTGCTTCCATTCTCCGGAGCGAACTGACCTATTGAAGACAACGTGTATCACTGGATGGGGAAGGACACGAGTGAGCGCGTTGATAATCAGATGGATTAGATGGCACATAATCTCTCGGAATACCTGTTGGTGCCCGGGATCGCTTCGATGTGAATAAGGGACAAACTTGGATCTTGTGAGCTCGGCCTGGATCAACTGAAGACAAGGGCTGTCCAAAAATTGGCGAAAGACCAAAATACTTTCTTCTATGATCTATGCACGACGACACGGCGCTCTAAACCGCCCCAAAGCTGAATATCATGGTTCAAGAGGTTCGTGGTATCTATCAACCTCTCCGACGAAGAATAGTATCGCAGAGCCCATAATCACAGCCACCTACCCACAAAAACCTAATCAGTAAAAATGACACGAAGCAAACACAAAGTCGACATTGAGATCACTTGCCATATGGACATAAAACATTAGCAAAGGCATCGTTCCGATCGAGGCCGTCAGGATGCTACCCATCACGATCGTCGAGAGACAACCGCCCATGCTCGAAAGCATCTCGACGGCTGCCAATGTTTCGCCTAGAGAATCTAACATCAGTACTTCATTTTGCACAACGAATTGGAGTTTGACCTTGCTTGAGCGGATCCACGGAACCAGTAACCAGACTACGAAGAGTCGGAGTGTGCACAACACTGAACCCAACGAAAATTGCAGCTAGACAATGCGAATGAAAAATCGAACGGGAAAGCCGTTTATTGAGGTCTCGCCTGTGATGAGCTGTACGCTCGTCGTTGCCCCGGCTGCGAATACGAAGGCGATTCCTGCAATTGCCCATGACACAAATGTGATGTGTATTTCAAGCCGCTCAGAGGTCACTGATTTCAAATTCTCGGAGCCGCTGGGCAGGTATTCTTCGGGACGGGAGTGCAGAATCCGGCGCTCGTAGTAAGGGCGTAGAAAGTAAAGGAGTGAGGGGAGAATGACAGTCAACTCAATCGCAGAGCCGACACTAGCAATCGCGAGGAAAAGACCAGTCTGGATTGAGAAGTAATTAGCTTGCACCTCGACCAGCGAAAGACAACCTACTTCAGCGGGTGTGAGGTTGTACTTTGAGGTGACAAGCACGACCCAGCCGGACGCAATATAGGCGGAGGCAGTCGCTACCACTAAAGTGTGCACCGCGAACAACGTCAAGCGCCAATTACGACTTCCGTCCGAATTTGTGCTTGGAATGAGCACTTTCAATGGCTCAAAGACACCGAACAGTGATGAAGAAGCGGCCGCAGTGGATGATGACAATTCATTGTTAGATTGTTCAGCTCGCAGCCACACGAGTGCTTTTCGCTTCTCCTCGCTGAAAGTTTCCGGAAGGACGGCAATCACGTAGAGAAGTGTGACAAGAAATATTGCAGTTGCAATATAGAACACGATCAGAGGGTTCCCTGTTTTTGTAGTGACGAGACCTCCCGTTGCGAATGATGCACAGGAGCCTGCGGAGGGACGAGATAAGGACGGAAACTTGAGCTGCAAAATGTCGTACCCAACGTAGCCCAACCCGCGACTCTGCTCAGAGCGGCAGTCCTTTGAAGTAAAGTCAGACTTTTCCAAGGCAACACCTACTTAGGACCCACCTATCTTCAGGGGCACATACATCGACAGTGTACGCGTTGACCAAATAGGCATAAATCAAAGCGCCAGAGAACGATTGCATCACTATCCCGACAAGGAACAACCAACCAGAAAGCCAATCCGGTACGGACTGCGATCCAGCAATCAAACAGCCCGACACGATTCCAGCAACGAGTGTAAGAGATAAAGCGGGTTTTCTGCCGTAGTGAGATGAATATTCGCTTAAAAGGCCACACATCAACATCTCTGGGATTGTTATCAGCAATGCACGCCGGTACAAAAAGATCTGCGCTCACCGATGAAGGCACCGACAACAGCGGTAATTGCGACGGCCATAGAGAAATACTGTTGTACTTCAGGCACGCCACAGAGGTCTGCGTGAATAGATCTTGTTGGAAGGGTAGAATGATCACCATGCGAAGCTTGCCAGAGCTTGCACACAATTTGTCGAATGAGCTCCACCAAAGTGGTAGTCGGGAGTAGACTTGCCAACCTCGTTGCGAGTGCCACAGGAATAAGCAGCGTTTCTGGCGAAATCCTGCGCCATTCCCTCGATGGACTCCTGCTGGCGGGATCATCACCCAGTGGAAGGTCTCCAAGTAACCGAGTCGTCTCGGATGCGTCTCGTATCTGTGCAGACATGATTAGCGTACATGATGAGGTCTTGCCTACTTATACCAAGGTGAGCGCTCAGTGAGCCTGTCATGCTCGGCTGCAATCCACATGTCACAGAGTGTAGTAGTCCGGCTAACAACCGGGCAATGTACTTAAGTAAATAAGTCAGTACACATCAGTGTTTGAAGTATTCGTAGAAGCTGCGATTGAAGACAACGTGTATCACTGGATGGGGAAGGACACGAGTGAGCGCGTTGATGATCAGATGGATTAGATGGCACATACTCTCTCGGAATACCTGTTGATGCCCGGGATCGCTTCGATGTGAAAAAGGGACGAACCTAGATCCAGTGAGCTCGGCCTGGATCAACTGAATGTGAACGGAAGACAAGGGCTGTCCAAAAATTGGCGAAAGACCAAAATACTTCAACCACCACCATCTTGGCTACACTGGTGGGCCGACCTGAGAGGAAATACGACACTTTCCAACAGGCTCTGAGCTCACGTCTGTTCGTCGTCTTGAACGACTGTCTTCATCCGACTTGGGTGCACATATGTATAAGTTGCGTTGGTGCCAGTGGCTCAGGGACGCTGACTCCAAATTTGGCTCGGAGTTGCCAAAAGCACCGCGTGTTGTCATCGATCCATTCATTTTCTAACTTGGTCCACTCGAGTTTCAACTTTCAAGTAAGTAACCAGGATCTTCGCACCGCCGAAAGAAGAGACGGCTGGTCGCATCAAGTTCCTTCGACCAATCAAAAAGATGCTATTATTTCCTTCAACGCCACTGTCGCAGGTAACCGTGACTCACTGAGTCGCGCTCGAGAGTCACTGCACCTGAAACTGATCATCGCGGCTTCAACACACTACCGCAGTACGGCGAAGTATATCTGCAAAATGATTTCATCCCTGCTCGGTGCCACATCCGCCGAGATAAGTCGGTGGTGGATACACGACTTTTGACGTGGTTGGTTGGTCAGGGTGGCTTGACCTGACCACCACCGATACGAGTGTTCGCGGACCACGGTTTGCTGTGCTGATGTGGTCTAATCCCCGGCCACGTACTTATATTGGTTTCCACCGTGGTATCACCCCTCTCCTCGTTCATCCCCTCTTCAAGTTTCAACTCGCCCATTAAGCCGCTAGAACCTTTCCGGCATGCCTGCAGAAACTTTTCGACTTCCACGTCGGACTAGGTCAATATCAGTAAGCACGTCGGTGAATGCCGTGACTCGGACTGATTCTTGTCGATCAGATCAGACCGTGCTCGACGGTAGCCTCTCATGATCACCTCTCTCCCGTAAACAAAATGATGGAACCCTCACCATGCATGCGCCGAATGCACCCGCTCACAAACGTACTGGAATCCCAGGGTAGCTCCGATACTCTTTGGACTAGGTCTTTGTATAGACTGTGGTTTCTTGGCCGTCTTCTGCCATGGGCCGTCTGCTTCTTTGTGGGTACTGCCATGTTGGCGTGTTGAAGGACTTTCGCTGACCCGACGATCAGTTTTGCCCCCTCATTGCGGATGTGATGTCAATCATACACATAATATGGCATTCACCATCCATATCTATGCACCTCGTGACTTTAGTTATCTATTTCACACGACATCATCTTGTGACTGTCGGATCGTTACGACGTGAGTCTTTCTTCAGCCTTTGTGAGATTTTTGTGCCAATTTCCGAGCAGCGAACTGCTGTCTTCGTTATCTTCTTTTTCCTGAATGACATTCATCCCCAAGCGACGACTAAAATATTGATAGTTCCTTGGAATCCTCAATGATGATGTGACGATGGTGCTTGGCGAAATATCTCCTTAGAGGCTTCACCACTCGGCCCGTAGTTTTCCCCGATAATAAGTAGCTGCATATAGCTCTATAATGGTTTCTGCTGAACTTAATTGCTCTAATCGTTTATCCTATGTTTCGTGTCAGGAATTAAACTCACATTGCTTGCTTTAAAACGATTCACTCGATCCTACACTACGAGCAACTGGTGCTGTCCATCTCCCAATCGCGCTACCAAATCCCCTCAAATACCCGGGTGCATGCAAATTTCGTCGGCGTGCCTTGCCTCGTATCCGGTGTGCTCGATACACAGCTTGCTATCTCCCCATAGCAAGTACAGCTTTGTACAGCTACACAACGCGGACGGCTTCGGCCCTGGTAGCGTTCCAGGCGGTATGCAGACACTTGTGTTTCTGAAGACAAACAATCGATCGCCGTCGACCTGTCTCACCGTAGTGATGGTTCTCACACGGCTTTCAAGTCCACGTTCGACTCCCTGGCCAACATGTAAAGCAGTCCCCTTCTTTGACCATGGCTATATCTCAGTCACATACGTATGCTAATTCACAGCAGACAGATCTCTTTGTGAGCTCGCTGTTCCATTGTCTGATATACCTGCTGGCCCGTTGCGGATGGCTTTCCGCACTGACTTTCGCGTCAGTGGAGTGCTGGCCCGACAGGTGCCCTAGTATCCCGACGAACTACGTACCTGGTAACTTTGGCTTATTCAAAAAGACCGCAGGGAGAAAGACACCAACCTCGTGTAATTCGGTGTGCGAATGAGCCGCTCGAATCATGGGAGAGCCTGACGGAGGCGCGTCCAGCCGGTAGGAAATGGGAGAGTGTCACATATATGGACCGAAAACGGGGATATTCGGGTCGATGGGGAACGCGACAGCGGAACCGGGGCGCCACTTGGCGTTCCGGGAGGAACGCCCAAGATTCGGCGGTGATGGTTTGTGCGTGATGCAAAGGACAATGAGCAACTTCTGGATGTACCATACAATAGAATTCAATGTCGTTCAGAGGATGACCGAACTACTGTCACCACTTTGTTTTGTCAGTGAAGGAAGAGGATTGTCGATAACACGTGATCTGTCCGACGATCGATTTCTACGCTCGATCCAAACTTGATCCCGAACAAATATTCCTGGTAGGCACTGGAAAGTTTATAAGCACCATTCCCCACACTAATTTCACCAACCTTTCTTGCTCTCGACCAGCATCTAGCACGATCCCGAACCAGAACTCATCATGGGTGTCCTCGATATCGTTCCCGTATGTGATGTCGCAGCCAGATTGGGGCCTCATCTAACGGTCCATCCAGGCTGGCGTTTTGACCGGTGACAATGTTCGCAAGTTGTTCAACTATGCAAAGGAGAACAAGGTTCGCCCCGTTCGATTACCGCCTTTCCGAGTTGACGTTCATCCCTATCGCAGTTCGCAATTCCAGTGAGTGAGATCACCCTACATGTCGAAAATAGCAGCATTGTTTAATGATACCGTATTCGACTTAGGCGATCGTAAGTCAGCATGTGCTCTGCCCATAGCCCAATCTCGACGGCCTGACTCTCGCTAGAACGTGACCTCCTCTTCGACCGCTAACGCTGTTTTGGAAGCTGCAAGGTTGATCATTCTCCGCGATCCTCGATTGGGGTTAACTCTGTGCTTTAGGGATATCAAGGCTCCGATCATCCTCCAGGTTTCTCAAGGAGGAAGTGCCTACTTCGCCGGAAAGGGGCTCCCGAACGGCAAGCAACAAGCCTCCATTGCTGGTGCCAAGGCAGCTGCCCTTCACATCCGGACGGTCGCAAAGGAGTACGGCGTGTATGTCCGCTTTGCGTTTTCCATGGTCGTACAGTTCTCATACACTGTGCATAGTCCCGTCGTTCTCCACAGTGACCACTGTGCCCATAAACTCTTGCCCTGGTTTGATGGTATGCTCGCTGCCGATCAAGAATACTACAAAGCCCACCAAGAACCCCTGTTCTCCTCTCACATGCTCGACCTCTCTGAGGAGTCCAAGGAAGATAACATCAAGACCTGCGTCGAATACTTCAAGAAAATGGCGCCCCTCGGAATTTGGCTCGAGATGGAGATCGGTATCACTGGTGGTGAGGAAGATGGTGTCGACAACTCTGAAGTCGACAATGCAGCTTTGTACACCCAGCCTGAGGACGTCTATGACGTCCACGACGCGCTGAGCAAGATCAGCCCCAACTTCAGTATTGCGGCCGCTTTTGGCAATGTTCACGGCGTGTACAAGCCAGGGAATGTGAAATTACACCCTGAGCTCCTTCAGAAGCACCAAGAACATGCTAGTAAGAAGCTTGGTGGTACTGAGAAGCCATTGTAGGCCGCTCAACATGGTGCAAGGTGATGGATCGGCGCTCACATCTTCCCCAGGTACCTTGTCTTCCACGGGGGCTCTGGCTCGACCAAGGAAGAGATCAAGACTGCCGTCGATAACGGTGTCGTGAAGATGAACGTCGACACGGGTAAGAATTTGGATGGAATGCGTGGGACTACCTACGAAAGCTGACCTTCCCGTGTCGCAGATACTCAATTTGCGTACCTGGCGGGCATCCGAGTATACATCCCATTGCTTCCATCGTCAGCGATTTGCTGATTCGTCCACGTAGGACTTTGTCTTCAAGAAGAAAGATTACCTCATGACTCAGGTTGGTAACCCCGAAGGTTCTGACAAGCCAAACAAGAAGGTAAAGCACATCATCTGCTTCGATGCAAACACACTCGCATACTTTTTTATCTCAGTTCTACGACCCACGTGTCTGGGTCCGTGAGGGTGAAAAGACACTCACAGAACGTGTCAAGGAGGCATGCACAGATTTGGGTAACATCAGTGAGTACCGTCATTCCGTGATCCTCCAGGCGAATCTGACTCTTCTTTCTTTCAAGACCGTCTGTAGTAGACGCGATCATCAAGAAGAATACGCGAATCGTCGAATATGTAATTTTATCGTAGAACTATTGCTGAATGGTGTGCTTCTTCGATGCTCTGAATATGTCGTATGCTGTACATACGATTGTTGGATGCCTGCTGGCAGTGCTGACAGGCTGTGCACGCTGGCCAGTCCGAAAGTGAACAAGGTTTTGGACTCGCTGACAGACCGAAGTGGCCTAGAAACACGTCAGTCATAGAACCATAGACCCCCTCGAGCTCTAGACCTGGACCTGAGTCAGGACTCAGAGGAAGGGTATTTTTACTCACGGAAAGCCAGACTTTGACAACCGTTGTCTGAGCAACACCGAGTTCTTTCAACGATGCACTGGTGTCTGCCGTATGGAAGTTGCCCTCGAGTCTGCCCCAAACCCCGGCTCTGGGATGAAGCTGCCTCGTGGCTCGACAGCCTCGATCGAGCCTTGGGGGGGAGGTCTGAATAAGTGTCTGCTCCTCGTGCCAAGCCAAATCTTGACTGCTGCCAGTACTGAGGCATCATCAAGATTGCCAGCATGAAAGAGAACAGGCTGGCGGTGAACCCAACTACCCTCTCCTGGTATGAAGGATTTACGGTTGTCGACTTCGTTTATAGTACTGCTTTCATTGTGTTTCAGTTTGGTTTCAGTAGAGTATATATGGTAGGCCAGAAACTCTTTTCGGCCCTCGTCTTGATTAAGGCCCTCATGCGCGAATGTAGTATCTTCGCGAAGTTGATATCCCGGTTCGACTTGAACTCACCTCTCTGATTGCTCCTCTGTATATATCCCCCAAGATCCAGCCACTCACTTCGCCCACGCCAGCGACAACGTGTTCATATTTGGTTTATTCATGGGAGAAACCTGTAAGTCCGTCCCTCCATTTTTCTTCTTCGCGCTCGCCCGACCATTTCTTCCGCACGGAGCAGTTCGGGCGGCCCTCACCGCCGCTGCATTCCTCGCCATCGAATGTGCGAGGGGAGTCATCTGGGCATCCCAACTCGCAGTACGGGACGATGGTCCCCTCCGCCCATTTGCGCTCCTGCTTGGGTTACTGGCGGTGACCCCGATCCGAATTGTCTTGATATGTTTTGTAAGAGTCCTGTGGATACCCGTCCGCGGGGTTTTATGGATATGCGGGATTGGGAGAGCTGGCCCAAAGAAACGTGAGTACGAAGCTCGAATCGCTGAGCGGCCAGGCTGGAGTCGTAACGTCGTTGGATTAACGTGTTGTGACGCGTTTGTTTTGTTCAATAGGACCCCCCGCAGCCACTGCGAGGTGGTACGTCGCGCAAGCAACAAGACGCGAGGCTAAAATGATGGGCCATGGCAAGGCGGGGGAGTGGTCCTATCGACACTGAGATGTCACGTCGGGCACGGTATGTGATTTTTATGTGAGGGTTTGATTTGGACTTGCATGTATTGGCATTCTTGGGACCTGACGACATTGATCACAGGATGTGTCTGTGAGTGATGGTTATGTGCGAATCGTCGCTTTGAATGCTGATCTTGTTATGAAGCTTGTAGATCATGATCTTGATACTGTAGACTCAAGATGTAAATGTATGTATTTCGGCGACTTTTGTATGATTTGTGGGTGCATGACACCTTTGTGTCGGATGGGGACAGTGGTCTAGCAGTGACTCACCGCCAGGTTTCTGGAGTACCCGCCAGTGTTTAGAGGTCGTTGGATGTGAATTCCAGCAACCTGGTATGATGCTATATCATTTATAAATTATTAGTACCGTCGAGCTTTGACTCACGAGCATGCCTTGAGCATGCCAGTGATGTTGGGAACGACAAGAAAACTTGGTACAACTTGAACATAAACTGCTGTAGTGCAATCGATTACTTACATGGACTTCTAAACGAGACTCCGCACTGAATCAAGGCAATCGAGGAATTTCGTTGAACAACGCCAGGCGGAAGTGACTCGGAAGCGAAGAACCAAGCTAGACTATTACTGTTAGAGAACGACTACTAAACCCCTGAGGCCCGTGCATATGTATGTTCCTGCGTCCTGTTTTGTCATCATATATACGTAGTCCTTTCGTTTCCCTTTGTTTTCCCTAGCGTCGTTCTGGTCTATTCTAGCGTCCAACGTAAACGTGTATCGCGGGCTCTGGTGAACGTGACAATTACTACTGACCATCTCGGATCTCAAGTGCTGTTCTGGTTCACAACTGATCATGGACGCAAGCAGTGAGTGATCACAGCTCACGGTGAGGACAGTCATTCACCGTCCACTAGGTCCTGCAACAGCTTCGCCAGTTCATGGCGTATCCCCAGTCAACTGGCTACGTGCATTCGCTTACAGCCCACAGGAACCTCACGGTCAAGTCGACGGTCACCAGGCTGAACACTGCGAGCCTTTCCCAAGTGAACTCAACAACCATGATGATACTTTGCCTGCACAAGGTTTCCGGGTCCAATCTCAGTCCCGGTCTCGTCGCACTCACGCTGGTGTCTCCACCGAGTCCGCGAGAGTATGTGCTTCATCTGCCAGTGGGTCCATTCCGAGAAAGCGAACACGACGGAGCATGGTTGATCGCGAAGATGCTCATTCGGTGGAGATTGACTCGAACGTGAGCCCTGGGTCTTTACCAGAGGATCATGGACCTGCGAAGACAGGCTCACGGAAAGACCAACGTGGGGTGAGCGCACTTGTTCGGAGAACGTGTGATATGGGCGAATGCGGGCCTGGCACCTTGGATACTCGCGCCTCTCACAGTGGTAATTCTGCTTCTTCTCGTTCGAGTGGTCGGGTCGTATTGGATGCAGTGGAGATCGTTCGAAAGAAGAAGAGGTCAAAGTCAGAGAGACATCTCGATCCCGGAACGATCCACGCGACATCATCGCAACATCGTACGCATATCGGTCGGCGAGAGTCTGGCGAAACTGGGGCTGGTGATTCACTCGGATCACGGTCGCTCGCGAATTTGGACGATAGCGGCTCTCGTATACTACCTGGAGTTGGAAAACACCTCGGTGGAGAGATGGAACCTCCTGTCGTCCTGAAAACTTCCAAGTATTTCACTCGTGCTTCCACCTCTCATATGGGCCCCGAAGAAGGAAAGGTTGCTGTCAAGACTCCTCCAAGCTCCCCTGTCCTCACTATCCCTGTTTACATCGAATCTTCGGATTTCGACCACCCCACGTTTGAGAATATTCAAGATGAACCACCCACCGAAGAGATCGTGGATGGAGGACTGTTTGACGACCTGATGATTATGTTGAGACGACTTAAGCCGATACTAATCCAAGGTGTGTTCGCTATACGACGGTACTACCATGATGATCCACCTCTCGTTTTCGCTGCCGATTGCATTGCGAAAATCTAGAGAGCCTAGGAGACGATCCGTGGAAAGTCCTGATAGCCGTTCGCTTACTGAATGTAACGACCGGGAAAGCGGCCATACCCGTCTTCTCCAAGATCATGTACCGCTGGCCGACACCCCAGGCTCTCGCGAACGGTACGTTCTTCAACAGATTTTCCCAACCATATCCTTTCACCCTCTCTTTCCGTGTTACGGCGCCAGGTCTGATGCGACTGTTTTGATGTGATGTAGCGCCGCACGATGAGCTCATCGAACTGTTGCGACCTCTCGGACTGTACAATAAACGAGCGGAATGGCTCAAAGATATGTCCAGACGATTCATCAAGGATGATCAACTCCGTGACCCCCTTGGGCCTGCGATGCCAACCACGCGGTCGTCTGTGCAGTACTCGCTCGGTCAATTCGTTACCTCCAGTCCTGTGTTTTATTACCCCGGCGTGGGCAAATATGCACAGGACTCGCTTCGGATGTTTTGTTCGAGCGCGGGCTTGGCGGCGGAGGACGAATGGAAGCGGGTTATGCCAGAAGACAAAGAACTGATCCGGTATCTGGTACGTACGTTCCTTTTCGTTTCTGTCATAACTCTCACTTTGGAGGGACTGTTGCATTACTGACGCCCACGAATATATATACATATATATATTTACAACGACAGCGTTGGCGATGGGCCTTTGAACGAGGCAAGATATGGTATCCGAGAGGGATCGGGGTCGTTGGAGATGTCGACGTGCCTTATCTGGTCACGCTCGTCGATGAGCTGGCGGAACACGTTCTGAACACGATCGATCCCAGTGGTCAAGTGTATATGTATCATTTTTATAATGATCTGTGTGACGATTTGGAAGGAGGGGTTTGTTAATTAGTCGGTTCGTAGCCTGATTTGTGGTGGGGGGCAGGATATCATTGTTTTAATATTCAGGACGTCATGTAACGTATGATGCGCTACACTCCACGAGGCAAGCAAGGCATTTGTCGCAAACAAGAATTCAGAGGTTGGGTGGTCTCGAAAATGCGCGAGACGTTCGTAGGACGGCCGTGGAGACGCTGTCAGATAACGGACGAGGGGAAGCAGCTTGAGCATAGCTCGACAGGGGGTTCACCTCCCTTCTGTGAATCTCTCGTAGGTGTGATCTTGTCGTTTCAATTTGATCTGTGTGTTTGACGCCAGAACGTGTATTGAAGAACGGACCGCCAGTTGATGGTGGCTGACTCGTTTAAATAGGACACTTGGACTCGAGCGTACCTCCAGACATCTCTCACCACCACCACACCCGCGCGGGATGCCTTCCATCTTGCGACTCGTACTCGACATCTATGGCTTGATCCAGATGTTATGGAACGCATATATCGTGCTCATGCAAGTGATTAAATCCGTGGCGAACGAAGCTCAGCAAGAAGCGATCGAGTTGATGAACGCATTGGACGGCAATGGGTCTGCTATGGTCAGTGACGGCCAGTATGTTGGGCCTAAGCGTAGCTTGCTGAGCGTTGCGCATATACGCGTGGATACCTACAGGACGCGATGACCATGGCGTTGAGCGATGGATCTGTTCGACCGTGGCAGATGATGATCGTTTCAAGGGGGTCTTCGTTCGTGCTCCTGGTTCGGCTTTCCAAGACCCGGGTGCTCCAGCTGGAAGTGGACGAGGTGAGAACGAGGGGTGACGCCTGATGGACGTTCCTCAGGTTGACAACTTTTTCGTCTGACAGACGTTCATCGCGGCCAAGTTGGAGGTGATCAAGACGGAGTTGTTGATGGACGTTCATCATGTCCCGCGCATGGTAAGGTCAACGTTTTGCGGATGTGGGTTGGCGTGGACTGACGTTGGGATGGAGTTGGGTCCTTTGATCGGTACGCATGATACGAGGGTCATCAAGTATATGCCTACGAGGGTGCGGGAGGAACGATTGGGTGGCGCGGTGGTGGCTGCTGCGTCTCCGGTCGGGAAAGGAGGCGGACGCAGTGGTAGTCACCGGAAGGAGTACGTGCAGCTCCTCGTGGCAGGTGCTCACCGCCGTCGTCTTCAACATCTGGATCGAGAGAATGCGAAGAAAGTTTTGGTGGAGTCGAAGAGACGTGCACTGGCTGATATTACGATCGCGAACGTGGTCGAGTCAGAGAGGGACGGCGAAGAGAAGGGCCCGGGAGCGCCGCCGACGCCGAAGCAAGTGCGAATGGAACGGAACATGCACGCAGCGCTGACGGAGAATTTGTCGATCCCGAACATGATTCAAGCTCCGTCGCGGAGGGTTGTCGTCCCTCGTCGTCGTCGAGAACAGCTGTATTCGGGGGGGTCGTTTACATTTACTACGGTGGAGTAGTCGGGGGTATATCGGTGAATTGCGTTTGCGTTGGTCATCTTGTATTACATAATATTAAATTTATTACGCGTCGGTTATTTGTCATTGATAAAACGGTGAACAAAACGGCGTCGACCGTGTTTTGTCGCCAGATCTCATGGCTCAATGTCGAGACCGCGATGGCTGGCAGTGGCATTCTCACCTCCGCGAATTCGACCTCTCCCTCTGTGTCGAGGAGGGAATCATCCTCCCCTCTCTCCTCGCCCTTCTCGCACTCGCCGCCATCGTCAGAATCCGTCTGCTGTCCTATACCCAGTCGCGTGAGATCACACGACACAGTCGCTGGAGACTATGCGCAAAATTGGTCAGTGTTCTCTATCCCAGTCTATCCGTGCCTCTTTTGATCCAGAACTCGCAGACTCTCCTTGGTCTCGCATGTCTCACCAGTTTAACCAACCTCTACTTTGTGCACACTGATCGGATCACGACAGCGCTCGAGTTGCCCTACATGCTCGAACCGATCGCTCTCGTCGTCGCGTTGTTCCTGACGCGTCTAAACCATGTCCGAACGAGGTCGTCTTCGACCATCCTGTTGCTCTTCTGGCCATGCTACACCGCCGCAGTCGCTATCTGGACCCGTTCTTACTCCGAGACATTCCCGGTCGTTCCCTTCGTTCCTTTGAGATGGGTCGTTCTCTCCCTCGGTTTGCTTTCTTTCGCCATCGAATGTATATCCCCAGATGATTCAGCTGACGCTAACACGGAAAACCCGACGATTACCGCAAACATATTCAGTATATGGACCTTTGCGTGGTTGACTCCTTTGTTGCGCAAAGGATCAGCGGTCGTCATCACAGAGGACGACTTGCCAGTCCTCGTCCCTCGCGACGAATCCGCCAACCTTGGAAACGATCTGCAACGCGCTCTCGAGAAATAGTAAGTTTCATTCGATCGATCAGAAAGACTCGTTGCCGACATCTGTACAGCTCTGGGTTATGGACCGCGCTTTTTGTCGCTTATGGTGGTCCTTACCTTTGGGCCGCCGCTCTCAAAATGTTGCAGGACAGCTTGGCGTTCGTCCAGCCCCAGCTCTTGCGCTGGCTTTTGGCATATATTTCCGAGTACCAGGATACCAAGGGTGACAACCTCGTGGGTGAATCGAGCCCACTCCAAGGTTATTTCATCGCGGTCGTCATGTTCGTCGCGTCTTTGGCCCAAACCACCGTTCTTCACCAGGTAACGTTCATGTCGCCTTTCGGAGATCCGAGGCTGAAGGATATATGCGTTTTCAGTACTTCCAGCTTTGCTTCGAGACTGGAATGCGTGTTCGTGCTGGTCTCGTGACTGCCATTTACAACAAGTCGCTCGTCCTCTCCAGCGACGAGCGAGGTCGTGCCTCTGGAGATATCGTCAACTTGATGTCGGTCGATACGACGAGGATGCAGGATCTTTGCACCTACGGATTAATCGCAATTTCGGGTCCATACCAGGTATGTCACCTGTTCCTTTATGCTAATGATTGCCGACTCTCGGACGTCGTGATTAGATTACCCTGGCGTTCGTCTCCCTTTACAACCTCCTCGGCTGGTCCGCATTCGTTGGAGTCGCAATCATGATTTTCTCGATACCCTTGAACACGTCCATTGCAGGATACCTCAAGAAGATGCAAGAACAACAGATGAAAAATCGGGATTCACGGACCAGGCTCATGAGCGAGCTTCTCGCCAACATTAAGAGGTACGTGGCTTCTTGTCAAGGTCCAATATGTGCTCACGTCCTTGCAGCATCAAGCTCTATGCATGGGAATATGCATTTATTCGCCGCATTCTGCACGTCCGCAACGATTTGGAACTCAAGATGCTTCGGAAGATCGGCATCGTCACGGCTCTGAACTCGACTCTTTGGGGCGGTATTCCACGTAGGTTTCTGCATATATATATGAGTTTCAGTTTAAACGAGTATCACAGTCATCGTCGCGTTTTGCTCTTTCGCAACTGCTTCGGTGTTTTCTACAAGGCCTCTCACTGCCGACGTGATCTTCCCAGCCATCTCGCTCTTCATGCTTCTTCAATTCCCCCTTGCGATGGTATGAATCATTATTTTTCCTATTCCAATCATCCACTCACGCCCAATGTTCCACACAGTTCAGTCAAGTGACGTCCAATATCATCGAAGCGCTGGTCTCCGTCAAACGGCTCTCCGAATTCCTACATGCCGAAGAGCTCCAACAAGATGCCGTCGTCCGTATCGACAAACTTTCTCTCTCGATCGGCGACGAAGTCTTGTCGATCAAGGAGGGCGAGTTCCAATGGACAAAGAATGGTATTCAGCCTACGCTTCAGGACATCAACTTGACGGTCCGCAAAGGTGAATTGGTTGGTATTCTCGGAAGAGTTGGAGCCGGAAAAGTGAGTCGTCGGTCGTATTGGTGCAAAGGATCGTGTTGCTGACCCGTTTGCAGACTAGTCTGTTGTCTGCTATCATCGGTGATATAAGGAAGACGGAGGGCGAGGTGGTTTTGTCGGGTAACGTCGCATATGCTTCTCAGAATCCTTGGTGAGTATTCGAGGCTGCGTTCGTGAATGCAGGGAGCTTACTTGGTCCTGTCAGGATCTTGTCCACCACCATCCGTGAGAATATCTTGTTCTCGCACGAGTATGATGAAACCTTTTACAATCTCGTCGTCGAAGGTATGTGTCTCGGCAGTCTTGGAAGCAACATTTAACATATGATGTACACAGCTTGCGCGTTGACTCCCGATCTGGCGGTCCTCCCTCATGGTGATCTCACTGAAGTTGGCGAAAAAGGTGAGCTTCGAATAGAACTCCTACCGAGGCGTGACTGACTGAATGTTTTCCATCTAGGCATCACAGTGAGTTTGGTTTGCAATGTGGGCACCTCGTGTTTCTGACTCGCATTCCAGCTGAGCGGTGGTCAACGGGCCCGAGTCGCATTGGCCCGTGCCGTTTATGCTAGAGCCGATCTGTGAGTCGAAGAGCCACGGTTGAGTTTCGCGTTTCTGACCTTCCGTAGCGTCCTTCTAGACGATGTTTTGGCTGCGGTCGACTCGCATGTGGCTCGCCACGTTTTCGGTAAGTTATCTGCCACTCCCTTTTTCACAAAGCTTGACGCGGGACCCTCTTTCAGACCACGTCATCGGGCCTCAAGGTATCCTAGCCACCAAGGCTCGGATCCTCGTCACCAACAGCATTGCGTACCTCAAACACTTTGATCAGCTCGTCTACCTTCGCCGTGGGATCATTCTCGAATCTGGGTCATACCGTCAGCTGATTTTGAATCCCGATGGCGAGGTTCGGAAGCTCATGTGAGTGATCTTTTCGTTGAGAGTGGATCAGAGGCTTACGCGTGGTTTAGTCAGAATCATGCGACGGGTGGGTCGTCGTCTAATGTGGCCAGCGGAGCGACGACGCCTGCTCGTTCGAATGGTGTTGCGACGCCCACCACAGCGAATGGTATTGCGACGCCGACGACGGCGAACGGCAGTGACACGCAGGCCACGTTCATCGCTGACATCGATTCCGTCACTGAGAAAGTCATTCGACGGGAAAGCTTCGCCAAAGCTGTCATCGCCCCCCTCCCTCCCGTCCGTCAAGCAACGAGCACTGGTCTCTCCAAAGAACATAGCGAACAAGGTCGGGTCAAAATGGACGTTTACTACCAGTACCTCCAAGCAGCTTCGAAAACCGGTTTCTTCTTCTTCGTCCTCGTCTCCGTACTTCAACAGGTCCTTTCCGTTTCGGCGACGGTGATGTTGAGGTGGTGGGGAGAGAGGAATAGGGAGTCTGGTGCGAATGCGGGGTTGACGGATCCGTATCTGTTGGGCTATGGGATGTTTAATTTGATGGCGATGTTGATGGGCGCGGCGGCTGCATTGTTGATTTGGGTATTGTGCTCGTTGAGGAGCTCAAAGTATTTGCACGATGCGGTGAGTTTCGACGATCATGCGGTATCATTCGGCTGATGGATTGCTTCTTTTTTTTTTTTTTTTTTTTTTTGGCAGATGTTGGACTCGGTCATGAGAGCGCCGCTCAGTTTCTTTGAGATGACGCCCACTGGGAGGTGAGTCGAGTCTTACGATCAAAGGGACGACACCAGGTTGACGAATGTCGCTAGAATTTTGAACTTGTTCTCCCGTGATACCTACGTCGTCGACCAGATCTTGGGTAGAGTGAGTGTATCATCCCACCGTGGCATGTCGTGTGTGCTAACGACCCAGCTAGGTCATTCAAAACTTGGTCCGGACGTGCGCTGTGTGTGCATCCATTCTTTTGGTCATCGGGTTCAGTTTCCCTCCTTTCCTTTTGGCGGTCTTCCCCCTGATGTGGTCCTACTCTCGAGTGACTGTGTATGCCTTTTTTTTCCGATCGTCATCGACTCGTTTCTCTCTGACGACGACTGGGCAATGTATAGGTACTACCTCTCCACATCTCGTGAACTGAAGCGCCTCGACGCCGTCTCCAAATCCCCCATCTTCGCCTGGTTCTCCGAATCTCTCTCCGGTCTGGCCACCATCCGAGCATTCAACCAACAATCCATCTTTACCGCTCAAAACGCGCGTCGAATCGATCGAAACCAGATGTGTTATCTCCCGAGTACGTCGGTCAACCGTTGGCTTGCCGTTCGACTCGAGTTCGTCGGGGCGGTGATCATTTTGTTTACCGCGATGTTGGCGGTTGCGGCGGTGGTGACGAGTGATGTGGATGCGGGGTTGGTGGGTATGGTGTTGTCGTATGCGTTGAACACGACTGGTTCGTTGGTGAGTCCGTTTGTTTGTTTCGTTGGCGTCGTCGCGTTGGATGCTGACGATTGGGCGTGTGATAAGAACTGGTTGGTACGTTCGGCGAGCGAAGTGGAACAGAATGTGGTGAGCGTGGAGCGGATCATTCATTATGCCAAGGAGTTACCTTCGGAAGCACCTCGCGAATTGCCCGATAGCAAGCCTGTTGCAGGTTGGCCTCGCGCTGGTGAAGTCGAGTTCCGGTACGTTTGTCCCTTTTTTGGGGGGGATGGGGATGGGGATAGTCGATCGTCACTCACGTACATGTCGTAGGGCCTATTCGATGCGTTACCGACCCGAGTTGGATTTGGTGCTCAATGAAATCTCGTTGACGATCGTGAGTATCCTTTTTCGCTTACTCGACAATCCTTTTGCAGTCGTCGTCGTTCAACTTCGTTTCTCGTTTTCGTTTGTTTTTAGAAACCAAAGGAAAAGATTGGTATCGTCGGTCGAACGGGCGCTGGAAAATCTTCGGTGGGTCCTTTTGGTGATTGATTGATTGATTGCTGATGGACTTTTTTTTGGGCGACGGGTAAAGCTCCTCCTTGCGTTGTTCAGGATCTTGGAAGCGTCTTCTGGAAAGATCTTTGTGGATGGGGTGGACATTAGTACAATTGGATTGCATGATCGTGAGTTTTTCATCGCACACGAACGCGATCGATGATACTCATTCATTCGTTTGTTTGTTTGGCACGGGATAGTTCGTTCGGTGATATCCATCGTCCCACAGAGTCCGGATATGTTTGAAGGCACGTTGAGGGAGAACATTGATCCTGTGGGCGAATACCAAGATGTGGATATTTGGGTCGCTCTCGAACATGTGCGTATATATATGACTGTCTCGTGATCTCATCGTAACTGACCACGGTCGATAGGCTCATTTGAAACCGTACGTGGAAAGTCTTCCAGAGGGTCTCGATGCGCCCGTTCAAGAGGGTGGGTCATCGCTCTCGGCCGGTCAGAGACAGCTGTTATGTTTCGCGAGGGCGCTTTTGAGAAAGTCCAAAGTGTTGGTTCTCGACGAAGGTATGTCGTCGGTCGGGGGCTCGTCGTGGCTGATCAGGTGCTGATGGGATGACACTAGCGACTTCGGCGGTCGATTTGGATACCGATCGTGCGATTCAGGAGATCATTCGGGGACCTATTTTCGATGACGTGACGATCTTGACGATTGCGTACGTCCAGTTCTCTAGTCCTCTTTCATCTCGCTGACTCACTCACTCACTCACTCGTTCGCTCACGCCAGGCACCGATTGAACACGATCATCGAGTCGGACCGCGTCCTCGTTCTCGAACGAGGGCGTGTTGCCGAATTTGAACGACCCGAGGTGTTGTTGGCGGATAAGACGAGTCGGTTTTATTCGATGGCGTTCGAGGCTGGGTTAGTTCAAGACACCACTGAGGTGATTGTGGCGGTGGAAGAGAACTAGAGAACTGTTTGGATGATCATAGACGAGGCTTGGATTCGAGGAATCGAAAAAAAGAGGAAGAGGAGGTTGAGGTGGGGGGGTATCTTATCTGTCATATAACTTGTGGAATTCAATCCGTGTTTTTGTTTTGTTTCGTTTTTCGTTTTTTTTCTGGGCACTTGAACTGATAACTTGCACTAGAATGTACGTGGTATGGGAGATACGCCGCATGTCTTCTCCCGGGCCCCCCATAGGTGCATAGGTTACCCTAGGTTACCTTACCTGTGCATGCCCGCGTGCGCTATGCAATCCATCTGTCATAACTACTCACTCGTGCATCCGTCATACTTGGACCGAATGATTATTCTTGGCTGCATATCTAACCATACATGCCGCCTGACGCCCTGAAATCTACACACGTACTTACTCACTGCGCTCCTTTTTTTGTGGGGCAGGCAAGTGCCCTACCGCTTGACCTCGTACTTCTCGTTCGTGTCCTTGGAGGTACTCTTCCATAAATGCGGCAGGCCAGCTCCCAGGATCCGGACTGCAACAAGACCCGCATTCGCCGTCCCTTCCCTGAGTTCCCTCTATTGATCGCCACCGTCGCCACCGGTACATCGCGCTATCATTACTGATCAGAAATTACGATCACGAACCAAAACTCCAGCGTACGAAGAAAAGCGAGGAAACACGCTTTCAGGCATCTGGACGATACTATAACCTGTGTAACGAAGCGAGCGGAATAGTATTCAGGAGCACGTATGTACTGGCAACGGTGGCAAGGTGGGGTGATGGATCTCAACACCTGCCTTCCATTCGACTCAGACCCACAGCCGCCGCCAGATGCAGCGAGTGGGGCGTAGCAGATGGCATGAAGGTTACAGCTGCGGTGTGCGAAAGTATGTAACCTATTGGAAGAAGGATCAGTTGTCAAAGTGTTCAATTGGCTTGTGCCAGACTAGCCTTGGCCAAACGAACTCGCTATCGTCGAGCAAGTTGACAGCTCGAGGTGTGGCGCTTGCCACTCTCTTGCCCCTGACATAATTGGCGTGGGAAGGAGTACACATAATGTGGCGACAGCTCCACTTCGGCTCCACCTGTTGGTACTTCTATTGTTTCAAAACTGTGGCGACATCGACAGCGCGCCGATAAAAGCAGACTGCGAACCCCCCTTGCTCCATCAACATGGCAGCCACTGGCAATAACCACAACATCTCAGATCACCAACATCGTCTTTCCGAGCACCTTCAACTCCTCCTTTACCTCCGCTATTCAGACGGCCAGATGCCTTACCCTTCCGGTCTCCCTCAGCGCAGTGAAATCGTCACTACTCTCCACATCCTCGATACCATCTGCGTCGCACTGACGACCGGCCAGCCTGGCGACGTCTTCGCCGCTGCGTTCGACAGACGTCAGGGTCTCAAGCTTGTCTTAGCGAAGAACGACCATCACACGGACGAAGACGATCAGGCTGTTCGTGACCTGATCAAGGTCGTCACCGCTTCCTCGACCAAAGACGCATATGATGTCTTTCCATTCCTGCTTTCCCGTTGCGGGAAAAACATGGAAAGGCGGATGATGAAGATGGTTGAAGCTTTGTCCGCATTCTCGCAGGACCTCGACGAAATCTTGATGGGCTACTTTCCCCACCCCTCCCTCGACGAAGAGTTTCCCAAATCTGCAGATTATCGTCAAAAGACGTATCCTCACGACGACCCATCAGTTCCCCAAATGATGCGCCAGCTTTTGGAGGAGATTACGAACACCGCTACAGGTTTCAACCCCGAGCACAGCGATGCTTCGAAGCGCAAGTATGTGAGGCTTGTGACTCTCATCCCCCTGCTCCAGAATTCCCGTCTTCTACGTTCTATGTGCGTTGCCACCGACTATAAGCACCTCACACGGAAGCTGCAGGCGGACAGGTTGGACCGCCGTCTCGCCAAGGTTTTGCAGTATTATCGCGGCATTAACAGCCTGATCAAGCATGCAAAGCATTCTTTCCCGGAGGGCCTTGTGCATCAATGGGTCGAGCCGATCACTGGTACTGGCGCGAGCAGAGTTGAACTCGAGAACTACCCGGTGGTTATATCACGTGCACTCGGCGAACCCTCCTCGCAGAGTGCTCTCTCCATGGTGGAGCAGAGGTTGCCACAGTTGGCGCAGAATTGGAGGAACCAAATTTTTACGCGGGTTCACGCCGAAATTCGCATCCTGCTTCATCTCAGCGACTCGGGTGCTTTGGGTCGTTTACGCCAACAACCTATCGGATGCAGCAAACGCAGTTGCCTTGGCTGCGCCTTGTGGCTCGCAGCATACAATACGATTTTCAAGACGGAGTTGCTGACGAGCGGGTCCCACGGCAAGCCCTATGCCACTTGGGCTCTCCCCGGTTGCTCTTACGCACATGTTCGTGTGAGCAATGGGCGGAGTGTTGTCGATAATATTGTCATGGATGGAGTTGAGAAGCGTCTGATTGATACTCTGGATTGGATGATTCCTGGAACGAACAGACTTTCTGATGAATATCGGTCGGAGTCAGAGAGTGGGCCGGAATCCGACGACTCGATTACGCAGCGATGATGACAATGCTACCTTTAACCTTAGCCCATTATAAACGATGTGTGCATGTGATCTCTCTACACTCCATCATGTATCCAGACTGAGATTAGCTATTTGTAGCCTCGTACATTCTGTTCTCCAGACCATCACAGCATTCAACATGCATGAATGATCTAACTTAGGTCGTGTCCAGATAGACAATGTTGTACTTCGGCTAAGTCCAATGCGACGCGCTCGCTTAGATTGATGATTTGATGAGATATATCCCCACCACCACCTTCGAGATTCCCGGCCTCGTTCCCAACCAGGGAATTGCCGCCTGCGTTGGCAGAGACCTTGCTTGCGATCAGGGTTGGTTGTCTCTTCGTTAGTAGGATTCCCTTCCCGGCAGCGTAATGGGTCACCGCGGTCGTCACCAGCGCGTGGCGGTGACCCCCGGTACACCCCATATTCCTGGCCTCCAACTGATTGCTCTGAACAGGTTCCCGGAACAATAGTACTTCCCGAAGATATTGCCTATGAAGGGACTCTTTCAACCTCGTTCATCGCCACTTTCCCGTTCGCTCCGCTCCTCGTCGTCTCGTTCGCCCCAGCCTTCTCACCCGCTCTTTCAGCTTTGTTAACCACCACACATCTCGCTCGCTCTGTTCGTCCCTGGTAACTCCATAATACTGTTCTCTCGCCACCAACATTTACTGACATTTAGTTCTCGTGATAGTGTTGGTTCTCGACGAAGGTATGTCGTCGGTCCGGGCTCGTCGGTGGCTGATCAGGTGCTGATGGGATTAACGTCGACCGTCGACACTAGCAACCTCGGCGGTCGATTTGGATACCGATCGTGCGATTCAGGAAATCATTCGGGGACCTATTTTCGATGACGTGACGATCTTGACAATTGCGTACGTCCAGTTCTCTCGTCCTCTTTCATCTCGCTGACTCCACTCGTTCGCTCACGCCAGGCACCGATTGAACACGATCATCGAGTCGGACCGTTTTTTTTTTCTTTGTGGGCACTTGAACTGGTAACTTGCACTAGACTATAAGTGGTATGGGAGATACGCCGCATGTCTTCTCCCGGCCCCCCATAGGTGCATAGGTTCTCTTACATTATACCTTGCCTGTGCATGCCCGCGGGCGCTATGCAATCCATTCCATCATAAGTACTCACTCGTGCATCCATCATACTTGAACCGAATAATTATTCTTGGTCGCATATCTAGCCTTACATCCCTGACGCGGACGTCCTGACACACACACAAGTACTTACGCAATTTGTTTGTGGGGCAGGCAAGTGCCCTACCGCTTGACCTTGTACTTCTCGTTCGTGTCCTTGGAGGTACTCTTCCATCGCTGTGAATAAATGCCGCAGGCCAGCTCCCAGGATCCGGACTGCAACAAGACCCGCATTCGCCGTCCCTTCCCTCTATTGATCGCCACCGTCGCCACCGGTACATCGCGCTATCATTAGCGATCAGAAATTACGATCACGAACCAAAACTCCAGCGTGCGAAGAAAAGCGAGGAAACACGCTTTCAAGTTCAGGCATCCGGACGATACTATTACCTGTGTAACGAATCGAACGGAATGGTATTCAGGAGCACGTATGTGTTGGCAACGGTGGCAAGGGAAGATCGTGGGGTGATGGATCTCAACACCTGCCTTCCATTCAACTCAGACCCACAGCCGCCGCCGGATACAGCGAGTGGGGCTGTAGCCTGCTGTAGCAGATGACATGAAGGTTACAGCTGCGATGTGCGAAAGTGTGTAACCTATTGAAAGAAGGATCAGTTGTCAGAGTGTTCAATTGGCTTGTGCCAGAAAGGCTAGCCTTGGCCAAACGAACTCGCTATCGTCGAGCGCTTGCCAGTGGCCGCTCTCTTGCCCCAACCCAACACACAGAATTGGCGTGGGAAGGATGTACCTATTATGGCGTCAGCAACAAACCCCAGCTCCGAACTGCGAAACCCCTAATTTGCTCCATCAATATGGCAGCCACTAACAATCACCACGACATCCCGGATCACCAAGTTCGTCTTTCCGAGCACCTTCAACTCCTCAGTCATCTCCGCTATTCAGACGGCAAGATGCCTTACAAAGGCTTTGGCCACAGTAATAAGGCTACTCGGGACCATAACACCCTCGCTACTCTCCGCATCCTCGATACCATCTCCGTCGCACTGACGACCGGCAAGTCTGAAGACGTTTTCGCCGCTGCGTTCGACAGACGTCAGGGTCTCAAGCTTGTCTTGGCGAAGAACGACAATCACACGGACGAAGACGATCAGGCTGTTCGTGACCTAATCAAGGTCGTCACCGCTTCCTCGACCAAAGACGCATATGATGTCTTTCCATTCCTGCTTTCCCGTTGCGGGGAGAACATGGAGAGGCGGATGATGAAGATGGTTGAAGCTTTGACCAGATTCTCGCAGGACCTCGACGAAATCCTGAAGGGCTACTCTCCCGACCCCTCCCTCGACCAAGAGTTTCCCAAATCTGCAGATTATCGTCAAAAGACGTATCCTCACGACGACCCATCAGTTCCCCAAATGATGCGCCAGCTTTTGGCCGATATTACGCTCGCCGCTAAAGATTTTAACACCAAGGACTCAAAAGAATCGATGACCATTTACAAGGAGCTTGTGGTCCTCGTCCCCCTTCTCCAGAAATCCCGTCTTCTACGTTCTCTCTGCGATGACACCAATCGTAGGCACCTCACCCGGAAGCTGCAGGCGGAAAGGTTGGACCGCCGTCTCGCCAAGGTTTCCCAGTATTATCGCGGCATTCAAAGTCTGATCAAGCATGCAAGGCGTTATTTCCCGGATGGCGTTGAGCATCATTGGGTCAATGTGATCCCTGGCACTGGCCATGGCGAGATGCTAGTTGAACTCGAGGAGAACTACCTGCCGGCTATATCACGTGCACTCGACAATCCCCTTTCGCCGGAAACTGTTGCCAGGGTGAAGGAGAGGTTCCCAAAGATGGCGGAGAGTTGGCGCAACCACCGTTTCCTCCACACGCGGGTTCACGCCGAAATTCGCATCCTGCTTTATCTCAGCGACTCGCTGGATGCTTTGGATCGTTTCCGCCAACAACCTATCGGATGCAGCAAACGCAGTTGCCTTTGCTGCACCTCGTGGATCAGACAATACAATGGGACATTCGCCACGAGGTGGCTGACGAGCTGGTCCGACGGAAAGCCATCTGCCACTTGGGCTCTTCCCGGTTCCACTTACGCACATGCTCGTGAGAGCGGGCGGAGTATTGTCGATGAAGCTGTCATGGATAGAGTTGAGAACGATCTGAGTAATATTCTGGATTTCCTGTTTCCCGGACAGAGGAGAGAATATTCGCCGGAGTGGCCGGAATCCGATGAGATGAAGAAGCGAGCGATGGATATCTTTGTCGCGAAATTTCATCAGGAAAAGCCTTCCCATGGAAAATGTTGAAAATAGTTTAAAACATCGGTTTTTTGTTACCTTTTGCAAACTATTTGTTAGAAAATGTCGACATGTGTAACATTTCCCAACATTTCTGAGATTTATCTAGAGCATAGTGAATTGAAGTACATGTGCATATCCTTAAAGGCGTTGAGGTAAAATATCTCGCACTGGTCCAAGACTGTATGACTCGTCCATTCACATGGGACCGCCTCACCCCACTTCGGAAATAAATGAGCGCTTTGACGGATGAACGAGACAGGAATAACGGATGCTTCACATTCCCTCTCCCGCTTGATCTTGAAAAGCTTTGAATCCCGCTCTGGGTAAGCCGGGAACTTGGTGAACCATTCGATATACGCTAGGTGTTGGGGTGGAGTGCGTCCGATCCCGTCGCTAAAATACCGGTCCAGGACGGTAGCTGGTAGCGAGAAAACCGTCCGAACGCGACCCACTCGGAAGTCTAAACATATGGATCAGTAAAGTATCGAGATGTAGATCTGATTAAGTGAAATCATGCCGTGGATATTGGTTGAATGAACGTCGTGATTCTTGACCTGTATGAGAGCCGTGTCGAACCGAGGGGCCGCACCGACTCTGTACGGCCATTCTTGCTGCGCGTCGCTGGCTGTGCTTGAACCGAGTCGATGGTTTCCTTACCGTACACTTTCTCGTTCCAAAACTTGATCCTGTGGAACACAGGAAGCGTGGTGAAGGGGATTATGATGTCTGCAGCATCTTCTTCGATTTGACGACTGGAAACATCAGCAATTTACGCGCGCCCTTAGTCACACTTTCGTCACTTTCTGCCTCAGCCCAACTTCCGTAAGGAGAACAAGTTAGCAAAAGTGTAACAAGGCAGATTTCACACAATTCCTGGAAATTGCATTAACCATGAAGTATTGCTACAAAGTACATATTACCACTAACAATAAGATAATATGACTGAAGTAATAAGGATGAAAACACAAGAGTAACAGCTAGCCAAAGATACCTCGAACAAGAAGAAGATGGGATTCAATTTTGAGTGCTTGAGCTTGGGTTTGCCTGAGGTGCGACTCATGCGAGCGACAAGGGAAGTCAAGCCCACCCTAAATGTGTGGCGTGTGAATGTTTTGGAACTGAATTTCCAGCCGCTCCTCATCCTCAGCGCTACTTCCTTTCGACTTGCTTACCGCGGCCACTCGAAACGCTCAAATGGAGACCAGTGAAGAGTCAACCCTCAAGCTTCACGACCACGGCAACAAAGGATGTTCACGAATGCACCATCAGACTGCCCACCCCACGAACATGGCCGAATTTTCACGTGCGTCCAAGGCCTGCTGAGTACGATGGAAACTGACAATAACTGACATTCCAAATGCTAGGCTCTCTACCACTAGCTCTCATCCCACCCAAAGTCTGTCTGACGAAGTCGAGAATGCGTTGTCGAGCAACGCCTGAGGCACTAACATGGCAACAAGTGCAATGGCAGGTGATTTGGAAGGACTGCTTAGCAATGCACGACCTATATCAATTGACCTTTCAATTTCTTTTGTGTAAATTTCCTGTCCAGTAGTACCAGTTTTAGTTTTGAATATACTTTTTCCACTTTTTCATGCCTGGCATTCAGATTTGTCAAAATACAGTGACTCCGATCCTAGTACCCGACCCTGTCCGAACCCGAATAGCCCCTGTCTATTCTCGGGTTAGTCCGACCCTAGTCCGACGTTTTCCCTACTCGGACTCCGCAGGTGGATACCCGAAAAGCCTCGGACATGCTCGGACGTACTCCCTTGCACTCGTATGTTCCTGTGATCCCATGACGTTTTGTACCCGGAATCGGGTATTCCGGACCGGAGTTACATCGGACCGTTCCGAGCGCATCTCCACCCATCTACTTAAACCCTGGACTTACTTCCAGAGCACCTCAGTCGTTTCCGCCTCTCTTAGGCATCGGCTGAGGTCAGTACTTACTTTCTTTACTTATTTTGTGTTACTCACTGTACTACCTAGTATCGTTAGGTAAATATAGTCGTTTCCGCCTCTCTTAGGCATCGGCTGAGTATCGTTAGTCTTTCACAAGATTTACAAGTGAAATAAGTCGAGTTCAAGAAAATGAGTGGCCTTGAACCACTTGTGCGGCGCTGTCACAAGTGCGGTAAAAGCTTAGATAAGGGCGGAATAAGGGAGGCTAAGGGCGTGCGTGATTTGCTGATGAAGGAACAGGTTCTTCCACTGGACAATAAAGCGAGCAAGGGCAGGGATGAAATATGTGGCACCATAGGACGAACGAGAAATGATATCAGCCACAGGGACAGCTTTTCGAGACGGTGGCGAGTCATTTTGGCATTAAGGACACATGACATATCAGGGGGTCGTCATTTCATGAGCCTGAGTAGCTCACACGACCACGACAAAGCCTCACCAACCCCATTTTCATCACTACCCTAGCTCATCTTCGTTGTAAGGATAGATTAGTATATGATATGTAGTAGATAGACTTTCCAATACATGTGATTTTTTGCCATCTATCTTTGACTGGTGTGAAGTGAAACTGAAAGAAGGGCAGTAAATCGCTACAGAATCAGAGTTCTATATAGTATTATAAGAGCTATATGAGCTTGTATAGTCTACCATTCTCTTAGAGTCTATATAGTATTATAAGAGCTATAGGATTTTTGGCAGTGCTATATAGATCTCTATAGAAGGGACTTGTCACTTTTTCCTCTAAGCAATATAGATGCAATTATAGTACTCTATAGAACTATAATAGCTATTATAGTAAAGTCGGTTTTTCCTGATGCTATGTAGCATTAGCGATGATGAACAAAAAAATATAAGAAATAAGGGACACTTACGATTGTGTACCATCGGCCAAAATCATCGTCACAGGTCACCCAGCGACGCCAAATGAGCGGCAGGGCACAACCTAGACACCGGCGGGTGTAGAGTGGTTTTTCTTGCCCAATAAAGATTGATGGAGGCGGGGATGGTGATGGCGAAGGTAGATGGCTGGACACTGTAGGGGTGGCTTGAGTAGGAGGATATGGAGAGGGGAAGGGGACTTGCTTGCAGGGAAGTGAGGGCGAAAATGGTGTTGGATATCGAACACCAGCATGGTCAGTTCTTATCGCTCGATACCGCTTATAGAAAGGGAACGGTGGTGGAAAGACCGTACTTTCTATAGCAGCCAAAAAGGAGTGTGGCAGAGCAAGTGTAGGAGGACTTACACTTAAGGTGGAAGGACGAGTTGACGACGAAAGAGTGCTACTTGGATAGCAGTTGT